>JBAIAA010001693.1:0-34331 GCA_037893245.1 Crossaster papposus | reverse complement strand
TGATGTGCTGGTATGCCAGCAGGGTGGTTGCGTAACTATCCCGCCCAATATGATATTGTAAACCCTAAAAGAGTTTTTTAGGGGCAAAATCTCAACAATATGTCATGACCGACTTAAAGGGACATTACTTCCTGGAAGCGCCCACCAATTGGGTTACATAACGCATTTTTAACAAAATGATGTTAATCGTAAAGAACATTTAAATGTCAACTGGTTGGATCCGGTTCGATTCAGCAGGGTTAGGGTTAGGGTTAACTATTAACCCTAACCCCCTTGGCCCTTTTTGCTAGCAACCGTCCTCAATCCTTCAAAATCCTCATGTTTTTAATAACCCTATTAGCCTCAATCCTCAAAAATCCTTCACACTTGAAACAACATTGTGCCTCAATCCTCCAAACTCCTCATTTAAAAAAAATACCATTCATCCTCAATCCTCAATCCTCAATCCTCAAAAATCCTCAAAAACTGCAATGAGGATTTTGGAGGATTGAGGCTTGCAACCTGGCCCGCCATGAGGATTAGCACTCATCACAACAAAAGACAAATTCTTCGTCTGAAACAGCGTGGGCTCTGTGGTCGAGTGGTTGCGCTGTAGACTCGTGTGCGATGGTCAGGTTGGCGTAGCGGTTCTTTCCTCGCCTTCCACCACTATGACCCGGGTTCGAACCCCGCCTGGGCCAATATGTGGATTGGGTTTTCAGTCCCTGCCTGACTCCGTGGGTTTTCCCCAGGATATTCTTCTGGGGTTTTCCTCCAACCTCTAAAACTGTACCTTCTTCTCATTGTCTTCTCTCAACTGAGGGCCCTAAATGATCAGCTTCTGCTGGATGGGTTACCCTCATTAAAAGATGGTAGTTCGAATCCTGACGGTAACATGATGCTTGTGTTCTTTGGCAAGACACTTTGTTGCAATTGCCTCTCTGCACCCAGGAGTATAAATGAGTACCAAATTGCGCTGATCTCGAGCTGCTCGAGAAATGGTCTTGTTTTCTGATGAACAGCGATAGTAATTGTAAAGCGAAATTCAATTGATCTCTGGCTGTGCTCCATGGTCAGATACAGAGTCGTATGGCGGCTATCTACGGTACCGGTATGTGCCATCGACTCGACCACGTTATACCCGCATCCTTTGCAATTCAGCTTTTCAGCTGCCGGTAAGAACGATTAGCGCACCATTATTATTATTATTCTTTATGTAGGATACCGTCGTCCAGTGATTATGGTGTTTGACTCGTGTGCGATGGTACGTAGGTTCAAACCCTGCCAGAAACATAATGTTTGTGTCATTGGGCAGACCACTTTTTTTTTTTTTTTTTTTTTTAATAAAACAATAATTGCCTCTCTCCACCCGGGAGTAAATGCTATTCACGTAGTCTGGTTCCTTGACTTTCTTTAGACAAAACAGAGCAATTTATATGTCAGAAAACTATCGGATTAGGAAACCAGACTTGCACCCATTTATGGATGTGTTACCATATTGCAGAACAAAATGTGGACTAAAAACAATTACAAAAATTGGGGCAGTATTTTATTTCACTTTTCTTTCAATCGCACCACGCCGTGATTTCACAAGATGCTTAAGACTGTTATTCACTAACAGATAAGTAAGGTATTTTTTCCAATAATTCAGTAGTTTTTGTATTGTATGTTTGCAAATACATGCAGTGTATACTACATATATGTACCTTTGAAGATCAAGTTCATTTGTGACTTGGTACCCTACGCAAAACATTTGACAGCTTGCATTAAAAATAAAGAAATAAATTGGCATGTTGTTGATATTGGATACAATATGACTCACCATAAACCCAGCAAATATGAAGCCATGAGGGATAACCTCCTTGGGTTTAGTGGGGTCAGTTTGGACCTGAGACTGACCCAATGCTGGCGTCCACTCCAGGACAAATGTATACATGGCTCCCTCAAATAGTGACTGGATCAGGCCGAGACATAAGACCTTACGATCTGAAGAGAGACGGACAGACAAGAAGATGGATTCAAGGTTACAAAGATGATGCTCAGTAATTAAGATGGTTACAAATAACCGCCTACATTATTCTATTCACAGACCACATCAGTAGAGTTAGAATGACTATTAGTCCACTAAACCAGTTCGCGACGGGATTATTTTGACATTGACCAGGCGCGGGATCGTTTTTAATGAACCTTGATCAGAGACGGGTTCAGGCAGATTGCAGTCGCAATTCAAATTGTGACTCAGCAAACTTTAAATTGACATTGGAATTTTAGAATTGTGTGGTTTTTTTCTGAATATTCTGCATCCACAGAGCAAACAATTTCATCATGTTGTTTGTCAAGCACCTTTCTTTCTTTCTTTCTTTTAAACATTAAATATGCACAACCGACAAATAAATATACTTTTAACTTTTAAATTGGACTTTTAACACCCTCTCCCTCCAACCTCCCTCCCTCCAACCTCCCTCCCTTCAACCTCCCTCCCTTCAACCTCCCTCCCTTCAACCTCTCTCTCTCCAACCACCCCCTCCCTCCCCCCAGCCAACCAAAAAAGTGGCCCAGAAAAAAGTAAGCAGATGAAAAACTGCTTGAAGCCCACTCAAATGTATGCATTAAATCAGCAGCCAATTGGAAGACATTTAACGAATGTAGTATTTGAGAAAACTGTTCTTAGCGATAGTTAGGTCCTACCCATCATTAGTGCTGATACAAAAACAGCAAGCCTCAATTTCTTAGAATAACTGAACAAACCCCCGTCATCTGATTGGTGGATAGTTGATTACATTATGTTAAATTATTTGTCCCATTGCACAGCGCAGCCGCACAGCAAAAATGGAAAATCTATACAATGGTGAATAGAACTTCCATTGCATGGTCACATCATCGGTCGCGCTCTGACCAATCAGACGACGAAGATTGATTCAGGCGTTGTATAAAACAAATAATGAATGTTTCACGTTCGTGCGATGGAAAGTATAACTTCATTCAGTGACAAGGAAGGCTTCTTAGAACTACTCTGTAACACCAATAAGGTTTGAGTAAAGCCAGGCCCAAAACAGGCTTCCAGAGTAACGGCTTCGTCTATTGTCAGCCTGCTTAAGCCTAGTTGTAATGGGTTAACACATGTAAACAATAGCCACAGACAAGAGATTTGGAAAGGGCTGGAATAGGCTTCCAGAGCTACGGCTTCGTCTATTCTCAGCATGCTCAAGCGAAGATGTAATGGGTTAACACCTAAACAATAGCCACAAACAAGAGATTCGGGTGGCAGCCTTATTTCACCAAACAGTCTAGTTCCTGACCTGTCTTTATGTGTAAGAGAGCTGTCTTGAAGGAGGTTCCCAGACTGGCTTTAGCGTCGCCATAGTTCTCCGACCACACCGTTATGATCAGAAAGACCATGATGATGAGTACAACCATAGAAGCGTCAAATGGCGTACTGGCAACAGAAAACAAATACCAATGGTTTTATTTATTTATTTAATTGGAAATCATCCATCACAAGGCCAAAGGGCCACTCAAAGGTGTGGGCTACTGAAAAGAAAGAAAAAAATTAAAGGGAGTGAAGATATCCAATCACATTTCTGTTGAACTAATTGGTTAAATTATAAGTTTGTGGAAAGCAAGATACATGTACAGGCAGGGTCCAAAGTGCAGCAATGCAAAGAAACACAGCTATAAAATCATATCTCACAGTATTGGCCTTTGGAACAGATACAGTGAAGGGATGAGAGGAGATTGCGAGACGTGTGCTGCGAGTGAAAGTGTGAACAGAAGGGACAACAAATGAGAGACCTTCTGATGAGCACATACTGCGATAATATCTAAGACAACAACAGAGCGTCTAACAGATAGAGGTTCTGCAATTCAACAAAACATGGCAGGTTCACAGATTTTTAGCAGTGCTTTTCTTTAGCGACTGTTACAAGTAAAATGTACATGTAATGTACATAATGTATGTATAAAATGATCAACGTATCATTTGTCAAGCAGTGATGGTAATAAAGTACATCATGATGAATATTTCACATAATTGAGAGGTACGTTTTGGCATTTAAAAAAAAGAAAAGAATGGTTGTTGTTTCCCTTTGGTTAATTGTTTTGGGGATTTGAGTATTGCACAACTGTGGGTACACAACGAGCCAGGAATGTCTGAAACGCTTTCGTTATTGTCAAAATTTCTGAACTGTGAACAATATGCTTAGGTTTCAGACATTATGTCTGAAACGTAAGCTAATTCCTCATCGCCAATTACATTTTATAACACATTTCCAAACCTCACAATGTCTAAAACATAATCAGGGTATGACATTTCAGAACATTAGCCCATCAGCCTTGGCCTAAAAATGTCTAAATACCCTGATTATGTTTCAGACAATTCGAGTTTGGAAATGTCGGAAATTTAATTGGTGATTAGGATTGTTGATTAGATGTCCTAATCCTAATCTCTGCAAGTTTACATTTCAGACATTTAATGTCTGAAACGCAAGTCTATTATTCACATCTCAGACATTTTGAAACTAACGAAAGCGTTTTGACATTCCTGGTTAATAGTGGTAATTCTCACCAGTTAGAAATTTACCAACAAATACCTCCTGAACCATTAGTATCATTCCATACAGCATGAGGTTTTTTGATGAGGAATACGTTAATTAATTTTGCTGTCGAACAACAAACTCGATCTACCTCTACATGTATATGCCCAGCTGCAAGGGAATGTATAAAACTGAAATCAGGACTTCTTTCTCGCAAAACTCAAGTCTCGCAAAACTCGCAAAACTCGCAAAACTTGCCATAGACATAAGGATTAGGCAAAACAAAACTGGGCCACAATGCCTGTTGCTATGGAAACACATATTTCTGCCTCTATGTCTTTATGCCCATCCGCACAGATTTATTTGTTCCAAAAACTGCTTTTTTGTTTAAAAAAGAGTCTTGCAAAAACTTGACACTTACACGAAGCCAAATCGATCAGCAACAAACTGGGCCATGATGCCTGCTGTTATTGCAACTACAGAGTTACCAAGCGTGGCGTGGGAGAATATGTTGCCCAACAAATCCTTGTCAAAACCTATCTGCAGATGAGAACAAAAATTGGCTGACATTTGTATTTATTAAGTGTATAATTCAATCGCCTCCAACAAAACAGATCTCTGCCATGGTCTGCCAAGGTCTCGTGGTCTGGAGCCTTAAATTCATAGTCTGCCTATAAACTGGGCTTTAAACTATAAAAATGCACAACTGACAAATGGTGTAGTATGACTTTAAAGGGAATATACACCATTTGCAAACATCAAAAACAAAATTACAAAATTATTATGAAATACATTACTGGACTGTTGGTGAATGACCGTCTATAAGCATCCTGTACAAATATGACACATGATGTGCTGGTGTTTTATTAAGGAAAGTGGTATTTTTATATCAATTTTCAATGCCGGTCCGCCGATTAGTGTTGGAAAAAACTGGCTTCTTTCAAATATTACCCTCTAATTCACCATATTTAGTTAGTTCGTATTTTGTAAAAAATAGATATGACCCGGTACAAGCTAGCTAGACTGGTTTCCAGAGTGTATAATTCCCTGATGTTTTTCTCCATTTTATCTTAAGTGGGGTCTGGAAACCAGACTACAAGAAAAATATTGTTTTCATGGTTTTTCCAGCATCTACGAACACAAACCTTGTAACAAGTCAGTGTAATTACATGTATATTTACCATACAATACTAAGCCCCCAAATCCATCAATTTCAGAAAATTACAGCGAAAGGAAATGATGTGTATTCCCTTTAACCCTAACCCTGCCAGACACAACACAGAGCATCAGTTAACAAAGTCTGGTGCACTTTGATGGATTTGGCTGTCAACAACAGTGTATAAACCACAGTACACTAAGACTATGAGAGCTAATCCCCATTGAACAATGACAGAGATAGATCCTGCTGGGTTCTGTGACCACAGACTCTGAAGCAGTTTGACCTCGAGATTTCTAACCTGATGAATCTCGCCGCACTCTGCAGCCAAGTCACTTTGACAACCGATACAATCTGATGAGTTGGGCAGGGTTTTCTAGCCAAAATACCCTGGACCAGGTTTAGGGTTAAACAAGTACAGGACTTACCGTATGATGCTCACAGATTAACCAGGATTCAAAAGCACTGTACAGAATGGACGTAGCCGTGCCTCCAAGTAATCGACCAATCATAAGGATGTTGAAATTATTGAAGTGTTTGGTGACGCAAGCTAGAGCATACAGGATGCCGTATAGGATGCAGTTTGGCCTGCGACCGCTGAAAAAAAAAAAGACAAAAGACAAAAATATGTGATGCGATTAAGCACAATTTGGGCAGACTCGGTCCTAAAGGCCTGGCGTTAACAAAAACAGTGATGAAATAGTGATGGATTATGATGGACTTGGTCCAGGAGGCCTGAAGCACTGTCAGTGCAACTGAATGTTGCCTAAAATTCAGTTGTTGCCTACGTGTATTATGTCCACCAACGTCAACCAGTGGTGATGATTTCATTAGCTCATGTATAAAAAGAAAATCGACCGATAGATTTTGGCAGATTTGGTTCAGTATCACGCAGAGCCACAGTAGGCAGTTAGGGTTAAGCTTTATTTGGGTAAAAAAAAACATATTGATACAATTTTTGGTTCAAAAGTTACGACATGTTGAGCAGCGACACATTAAAAAGAAAAAAGAAATAAAATTGAGTTTAAAGTTGTACTGGACTTGATCGATTGAGTCATTGAATTTAAGCACACTTTTGATACATGGCAGAACAGTGTACATGCAACAATGGTAACTTTGGTGTAGGGTACATTTTTAGAATGAAACTTGGTATGTTAATAGACCGGTACATACATGTACATACATAAAAGCACTACAGACATTTCTAGACATCGTTTTTTAATAATTTAGCTATGTTGCGTGGTGATTGAACTTAGGAATAAACAATAATTAATTATGGACCCTTGTGACGGCCTCTGTGAGCCTCCTTACCTTGACCCTGCTCTGCCCCCTGGTGGTGCCATTCACTCCTACCAGTAGTGTTTTCTCTATCTCACCCACTGACCTCAAGAGGTCAGTGATCTTGCCACATGGACTCGGCAGACATCTTGTTCATATATATTGATATATTTCTCTGTTATTTCACCATTATTAAGCAGCACCACTGCACATGTTATAGCCACTTTTCCTGCGAATGTGACCCATTCCTGAACCACAGTTTTGTGAGTAGTTTTCTTTTCCATTATGTTACTTTAGACAGTTTTAAGTAACTTTAACTGAAATTAGTTCATGACCCATCATGATGGTAGTTATTGGTACAGTGTTAACGTTGTGCATGAAATTGTGTATTTGACATTTATTCATCGTATGCTGAACTAGTATTAGTTGTTTGAATCGCGTAATGCTTTTCCTGAACACGCTTTAGTATTCCATTTAGCTTTTTGTGTTTCTAAGAAAGAGATTTAGATGGGATATTTTTGGATCCCTTGTAACCTTTGAAATTGCAACCTTGTAAATTGCAAGACATTTAGTATTGTTTTCTGTTTTGTATTTCTACAGTTCACCGTGTAATAAAAGGATTTGGAAACTGAAGCTCCGCCCTTCGGCCATATTTCTTTGTTCTACGGTTGACACTAGCTGATCGAATAAAGTTACCGCTTGCCATTTAAGCTACACTTTTAGTGACATCAGTACAGTGAAAAAACTGTGATGAACCAACTACAAATGAATACTCCTCAGTAATTTCCAGCGGTCATCACGCAGACCATCAATCATCGCCATGGCAGATGCTCTTCTGAGTCAGACTGATCCCGATTCCCCCGACCCCGAAACCCGACACCAGGAGCCAGGCATGGAGGACTTGCATGTACATGGTCGACCGCAGAGGGAAAGACACCCTACTGCGAAAGCCCTGTACAACAACATAATGACAACTGAAAAAAGCTTGCATCATCAGTGGAGGAAAACATCTCAAAACCTAGAGAACCTTAGTGACGCCCCCGATGAACAGGCTGTCATTCTTCACCACCTTTCTAGCGCCCGTTCCACACTGCAATCATATACCGAGATGTGGTCTAAGCTGGACAAGCTCTACGGAGAAGACCACACTGGTGAATTCAAAGATGGCGCATACCATACAAAGATGAACTTTCTTGAGAAAGCTAACTACGCAAATAACATTATTTCCCAAGGAACGGAGAGATTGTACCAATTAGCCCTCGAGACTCGCTCTAGTCTTTCTAGCCCCAGTACTTCTCAAAGATCCCAAAAGTCAACATCGTCATCAGTCCATAGTGCCAAGGTACAGGCGCTCGCAGCTGCCGCGGCTGCCGCCCAAAATGCCGCATTCGAAGAGGTGATAGCCAAACGCACAGCCGACATGAAAGTTTCACAAATGACTAGTGAAGCCGAACGGAAGATCGATCAGACAAGACGAGAAGTCGAACAGCAAACAAAATTAGCAACAGCTGAGGCAGACCTGCAAATTCTCCGAGCACATCAAGCGGCAGCTATAGAAAAGGCACGATTTGACGCCCTCCAGCAAGCTGATCAAGAAGACACAACAAGGGACCCCGCGACATCCCCCCATCAGTCTTCGAATGACCACGCCCTACGGTTTCTGAATCTTTCCGACAAAGTGGTTGATGCTACTCTGACCTCCCAGCTCCGAGCCTTAGCCACACCCTTTCAGCCATCAGCAGAACAGACAGCGATCCCGCTGCCGACGCCTAGTGGTGCTTTACTGACTACGCCGGAGCCCCCCCTGTCTGTAAAACCGACCCCGCCGTCGACATCCAGTGACGCCTTATCGACCACGCCGAACCCCCCTCTCCTGCCTGCGACACCAATCGACGGAGCGAATCCTCTGCTCGACCTCACTCGAGAGATATCCGACACCCTCGCTCGTCAACGCCAGCCTACCCACGAGCCGGATTTATATGACGGGGACCCCATTATGTTTCAACCATGGCGCTGCGCATTCGAGACCATGGTCAACCACGCCCACACACCAGCCACGCAGAAACTAACCTTTCTCGCCAAATATACCAAAGGGGAGGTGAGGAAACTGGTAGATAGATTTCGACATCGCTATGTTTCTAGCCCCGAGATCGCCTATCGAGAAGCGTGGAAGGAGCTGGAAGAGAGGTTTGGAAACAAGACCAGCATCACCACCGCAATAATCCAAAAGCTCACTAGTTTCCCCAAATTGAGGCCAGAGGAAAACCGCAAGCTCCAAGAGCTGGCCGATCTATGTATAGACGCGGCCGCCCAGATGAATGACCTGCCAGACCTAAACATTCTCAACTATGCACATAACCTGCACCCCATCCTCGAGAAGTTGCCCACATTCATCCACAACGCCTGGCGAAAGCGCGCCTCGGAGCACAAAACGACAAATGGTACTTACCCTCCATTCACCGTGCTGGCCGAATTTTTGAAGCAAAAGGCTAGGCTCCACAACGACCCTGAGCTTTACCCATCGAGCAAGATCCAACCAGACCAGAACCGTCTCCATCCATCTCCTGAGAAATCAAGCACAGACGGGAGCCACGAATCCTCACTTCGTGTTCTGGCGACTTCGACACCCTCGAAATCGACACCTGCGCCGCAATTCCGAGCCAAAGAGAAGTGCCTATTTCACGACGTGGAAGGCCACCACCTGTCCGAATGTATTGCTTTCAGCAGAACGTCTATTCAGGAGAGGCGGCAGTTCTGCAAAGACAGAGGCCTGTGCTTTAAGTGTGGTGCCAACCACCGGATAAAAGACTGCGAAACAAAAGTGCAGTGCAAGAAATGCAGAAGTACCGAACATGCGTCCTTCATGCACATCTCCCAGAGACCGAACGACGGGGAGGCCCAGAATGAGAAACCCCCAGCAGATAGCCGCGAGGACGTAGATGCTAACACAAAGTGCACCCGGTACTTGACTTGTTCCTCGGCACAATCTTGCTCCAAGATCGTTCTCTGCAAAATATACCACAAGGATCGTCCTTTAAACTCCATCCTGGGCTATGCGGTGCTGGACGACCAGTCTAATGCCTGCTTGGGGGGCCCAGAAGTATTCAAGGCTCTTGACATTGCAGGCCCAGCTTTTCCATACGAACTTTCTACCTGCGGAGGAGACAAAATCACAGTCGAAGGAAGACGAGCGTGTGGTTTGATTGTTGAAGCACAAGACGGGCAAACCGAACAGCTGCCTACGGTTATCGAGAACGCCTATATCCCCGGCGACAGGAGCGAGATTCCAAGCCCTGGTCTCTGCGAAGGCTTTCTCCACCTCAGACCAATTGCTGAAAAGATACCAGAGGTTAGAGAGGACACCAACATCATCCTTCTCATCGGAAGAAATTGCCCCGAGCTGCTGAAAGTGAGAGAGTCACGTAACGGTCCAAGAGGAACACCATGGGCACAACGTACAGACCTAGGCTGGACTGTCTCTGGCCAAGTTTGCATGAGTGGCGCACAAGGGAAAGTACACGCCTCCATCAAACGCACCATCCTTCAACCACAACCTGATGGCCCAGATATCTGCGAGAATCACATCTATGTGAAAGAGATTTTCTCATTAGCCCGCCAGAACAAGACAACGACGGATATATGCATAGAAACTCCGGAGGACAACTTGAAGGCCCTGTCGATCGAAGATCAGCACTTTCTCAACATCTTAACAGAAGGTGCCCACACCAACTCACGAGGAAACCTAGAGTTTCCTCTACCCTTCAAGGAACAGCAGCCAATCCTGCCCAACAACCGTCCTCAGGCCCAAAGCAGACTGGACAGCCTTCTAAAGAATTTACGTCGTAAACCAAGGATGATGTCAGACTACGTAGCCTTTTTTGACAAGATCCTAACTAGGAACCACGCCAACCGAGTCCCTGAGAAGGAGCTGTCCGCCCCACCTGGAGCGGTATGGTACCTTCCACACTTTGCCGTACATCATCCCAAAAAGACAGGAATCAGAGTGGTGTTCGATGCTAGTGCGGAGTTTAAAGGCATCTCCCTCAACAAAGCACTCCTTCAAGGACCAGACTTGATGAATAGCCTGTTGGGGATCCTCCTGCGATTTAGGCTAGGCAAGGTTGCGGTGATGGGGGATGTGGAGCAGATGTTCCACAACTTCTATGTCAACTCGGAACATCGTGACTATCTGCGCTTCTTGTGGTTTGATGACAACGACCCCACAAAACCGGCCGTAGAATACAGGATGAATGTACATCTCTTCGGCAGTATCGCATCGCCTGCAGTAGCAACATTTGGCCTTAGAATGGTTGCCGATGAGTGCGAATCTACTCATGGAGCTGACGTGAGGCAATTCATCCACCACGATTTCTATGTAGATGATGGGCTTACCTCTCAACCAGACGCGAACACCGCCATAAACCTGGTCCAGCGCAGTAGAGACGCCCTCGCCACCAATAACTTACGCTTCCACAAGATTGCCTCCAATAGCAAGGAAGTCATGAACGCCTTCCCCCAAGAAGAAAGATCCAAGGACCTGAAGTGCATAGACCTCTGCCAAGACGAGCTACCTACCCAAAGATCGCTTGGAGTGTATTGGTCCCTCGAGCGAGACACTTTTACATTCCAAGTCGACCTGCAAGACAAACCTTTCTCACGACGGGGAGTACTTTCAGTAGCAAGCTCCATTTACGACCCATTAGGTCTAGCAGCACCAGTCACCATCGAAGGGAAGTTCATCCTGCGCGAGCTTATGACAACCTTAAAAAAGGAGCAAAACTCGCCTCAGGATCTCTGGGATCGACCGCTCCCTGAGAGTTGTCTTCCAAGATGGACCCGCTGGCGCAACTCTCTACGCAACCTACAAGACATCCATGTTCAGCGCTGTTATCAGCCTACTGACTTTGGCCAAGTCAACAGAAGAAAAATTCATGTCTTCTCCGACGCCAGCGATCGAGCAATAGGAGCGGTCGCCTACCTAAGGCTTGTCAACGAGAACAACCAGCCACATGTGTCCTTTCTTCTAGCAAAGGCGAAAGTCACACCTACCCACGCGGTTTCCATACCACGACTGGAACTGTGTGGTGCGGTGCTAGCAACCACGCTGGTGCAGGCTGTTGAGCCAGAGATCGGAGGGCGAGCAACTATCGACAGTATTACATACTACACCGATAGCAACGTAGTCCTAGGCTACATTTCCAACCGATCTAGGCGTTTCCATGTGTACGTGGCAAACAGAGTGCACAAAATACACAAAGTGTCAACACCAAGCCAGTGGCATCACGTGGGGACGGATGAAAATCCCGCGGACCTCGCATCACGCTCAGTCCCCGCCCACCAACTCGGCACCTCAATCTGGTTTAGAGGGCCAGACTTTCTCTGGCAACAAAACATCTCATCGACGGACACCGAGACATTGGCTAGTCAAGCAATTCCACTCGACGACGACGACCCCGAAATACGGAAGGAAACTCGTGTCAGCCACACGAATGTCTCTCGCCAACCCAAAGGCCCGGCCACCCTGAGCAGTGGGCAACAGCTAGGTTGTGATAGGTTTTCACGCTTTTCTACCTGGACATCCCTAAGAAGTGCGGTTGCAACCCTGATAGTCGCAGCAAAAACCTTCAAGTCGAAAGCAAAAGGGACGAGTAACGACAACCACGAAGTCGACAAACCTCGCAGACATATATCAGTCGAAGAGCTCCACAAAGCCGATTGTGTGATCTTCCACGCCGTACAGAACAAGTACTTTGGCGAGGAACTAGCCAGCCTCAACCCTGATAATGATCTGGAGCAAGCTTCGAGCAACACCATAAATAAGAGAAGCCCCTTGTACCAACTAAGCCCGTTCATCGACGACGACGGTCTCATCAGAGTCGGAGGTAGACTGCGAAGAGCCGACCTCGATCTGGGAGGACGTCATCAGATCCTCCTTCCAAAGAACAGCCATATTTCAGAACTAATGGTGAAACACTTCCATCAAGAGGTCAAACACCAAGGACGACATTTCTCCTTTGCCGCTATACGGGCGGGAGGCATCTGGATCGTCGGTGCCCACGACCTCGTCAGGAGTGTCATCAACCAGTGCATCATCTGCAGGAAGCTAAGAGGCAAGTTTCTCACTCAGGTTATGGCCGACCTACCACAAGACCGGCTCCAACCAACGCCCCCCTTTACCAACGTCGGGACGGATGTGTTCGGACCGTGGACTATCGTGACAAGAAAAACTAGAGGGGGCTCAGCAGATTCCAAACGATGGGCCGTAATCTTTACCTGCCTTTGCACAAGAGCCGTCCACATCGAGGTTATCGACGCCATGGACACCTCGGCCTTTATATCTGCACTTAGAAGATTCGTCGCAGTTCGTGGACCGATCGCAAAGATCAGATGCGACAGAGGCACAAACTTCGTAGGTGCCAAAGGTGAGCTAAACCACGAACAAGTTGGGCGATACTTAACTACCCAGAGTTGTGAGTGGGTCTTCAACCCCCCACATGCCTCACATTTCGGTGGAGTTTGGGAGCGGCCGATAGGAATCATCCGACGTGTCCTAGAATCGATGTTCGCCCAACTAGGAAAACATCAGCTAACCCACGACGTACTGGTGACTTTTATGGCCGAAGCATGCGCAATTGTCAACTCGCGACCTATCACTACCATCTCTTCCGATGCCAACGACCCACAGGCACTCACCCCTGCCATGCTACTGACCCTGAAGACTCGACAACTTCAGGCACCACCGGGTGACTTCGTCAAAGAAGATCTCTATGCAAGACAACACTGGCGTCGTGCCCAGTATCTTGCAGATCAATTCTGGCTTCGATGGCAAAGAGAGTACCTCCAGAGCTTGCAGTGCAGACAAAAGTGGAATGACACACGGCCCAATATCCGTGAAGGAGATGTAGTTCTGGTCCGAAGTAAGGAGCTTACACGGAACGACTGGCCCATAGCCCGAGTAACCAAGATCTACCCCAGTGAAGATGGCCACGTTCGCAAGGTGGACCTCGTCGTCTGCAAAGATGGAGATAGACGACAATATCACAGACCGATCTCCGAGCTTGTTCTCATCGAGAATGCAACCGACTCCAAATCACATCCCACTACAGAGTGATTGGTGGACTTTCTAAGCAATTGACTTGCCTGGTTAACCGGTAAAAACTCACTCTCTTCGTTTTTAGACGGGGAGTGTGACGGCCTCTGTGAGCCTCCTTACCTTGACCCTGCTCTGCCCCCTGGTGGTGCCATTCACTCCTACCAGTAGTGTTTTCTCTATCTCACCCACTGACCTCAAGAGGTCAGTGATCTTGCCACATGGACTCGGCAGACATCTTGTTCATATATATTGATATATTTCTCTGTTATTTCACCATTATTAAGCAGCACCACTGCACATGTTATAGCCACTTTTCCTGCGAATGTGACCCATTCCTGAACCACAGTTTTGTGAGTAGTTTTCTTTTCCATTATGTTACTTTAGACAGTTTTAAGTAACTTTAACTGAAATTAGTTCATGACCCATCATGATGGTAGTTATTGGTACAGTGTTAACGTTGTGCATGAAATTGTGTATTTGACATTTATTCATCGTATGCTGAACTAGTATTAGTTGTTTGAATCGCGTAATGCTTTTCCTGAACACGCTTTAGTATTCCATTTAGCTTTTTGTGTTTCTAAGAAAGAGATTTAGATGGGATATTTTTGGATCCCTTGTAACCTTTGAAATTGCAACCTTGTAAATTGCAAGACATTTAGTATTGTTTTCTGTTTTGTATTTCTACAGTTCACCGTGTAATAAAAGGATTTGGAAACTGAAGCTCCGCCCTTCGGCCATATTTCTTTGTTCTACGGTTGACACTAGCTGATCGAATAAAGTTACCGCTTGCCATTTAAGCTACACTTTTAGTGACATCAGTACAACCCTATTGTCACAATTGAAGGCATTTACGTGTGTATCCGTAAACATATTTGTGGAGACATCTCTTTGTTCTCGTGTACATCTGTGGACTGTCAAAAATTATCTTTAAAATACTTCTACTTCAACCACGGTTAATTTCCTGGGTTGAAATTAGGACCAAATATACCCTATACTATACCTTAACCCAAAACCTAACCCTAACCATAACACTAACTCTAGATTTTTAGTAAAATCCATGAATCTATTTCATGAAAACCTTGTGGGGACCTATTCATCCAAAGAAATAAGCCCTGTAGAGTGCTTGTGACTCCCATTGACTCCACTGTGTTCAGGTCTCACAGAGTTCCGACTTTATAAATATTCTGGCTATAATAATGAACAATTTTGCAAGTACATACACAATAGTATATATACATGTAGGTATATCAACACATTTATTTTATACATGTTGATTAAACACGTTCAGCATTAAATTGTTCAGATTGTACGGTACATCACAACCTACGTGTACTGTGCCATGTGGAAACAGATGGCAAACACAAAAGCTGTATTTGAAAAGAAAAGAAATCAATAATTAAACAACAAATCAAGCAAAAAAACAAATAGGGAAAAAATGCAGCTGACGCAGATGAGTCAACATGTACTCTAATGCAGAGTAATACTGTACACGTACTTTATGTACACTTTTTCAAAACCATATTATTAGCCCACCCAAAAAATCTGCATATTTTAACAATAACCCTGTTAAATCTAACAGGATCCAACCAGTTGAGATTTCTGTTGAACCCATTTAGCAGGCAAGTCATTTGATACTTGAAAGCATTCAGAATCACATTTATTTGTTGGGTTATAAACAACACCAAGTGGGACTCTATCTGTTGGATCCAACAGCTAACAAACAATAGACACAGTACAGTTGGATCATGTTGGACTTTAATAGCAGGCAAGTAATTTGATACATGTATGTTCTGGTGAGTTTGTTTTTGATTGAAATAGGGGACGTATAACAATAAAGGCCAATAGGGTCCCCTATTTCGCATAAGGTCCCCGATTCCGACTCGTGTGCAAATCCTATAGCGATCATCAAACAAACAAAAAAGGAAAGAAGGTCGGACATTTGCCCCGTCCCCGATTGACGACCTTTACCCACTGTGTTGGATTAAGCAGTAAAATCATACGAGTCACAGTTGGACTCTGTTGAATTTAGCAGGCAAGTCCTGGGTAAACATTGGGAGTTATGGTTTAAAGACACTGCAGATCGAGATCGGTATGTAACACTCCATGCCTATTAAAGGGCAGATAAAGAAAACCCCATGTATGTAGTTGTGTATTAAAATCAGCAAAAAATATATTATCAGGAAGACATAACAGAAAACTGAAATACCCTTCCCAATTCCATCTAAATCCATCCCTCCTTTCAGGCAGATTTTTGGGGATTTGGTCCTGCAGGCCTGGGGTAAATAAATGTATGGATTATGGACAGGAGGTGTAAATTAGCACTGCTGGGGGAATCTGATTGATTTGGTCCATCATGTACTGCTGTTGTCATAAGCGATGCGTACTAAGTACAGCATTAGGTATGAAATTTGCCAGTATTGACAATCTTGACGTGGCAAATTTACATTTACCCCGAGTAATTAATTAGCCAATATGCAGCGCATGATGACATGCTGACAGCTGCCATATGACCCATGTCTAGTCGGACCACGGAGAATAGCTATAGATCGATTGATTATGCTTACAATTCTTATCCCTGTGCATCAGGAATGAGACCATTTCTGCAGCAGCTCGAGATCAGCGCATGGGTGGAGAGAGTCACTTGCAGTAAAGTGTCTTGCCCAAGAGCACTATGTTTCCGTCAGGATTTGAAACTATGTACCACCGTACGCGAGTCGACCACAGCGCCCCATTATAAATTTGGTCGTATGATGTGCCTAAAGTCAAGATCTTTTATGTTCAGCTGGGTTAGGGTCAAAATTAAGGCTAAATTGCAGGAATGTCACTTACTATTTGTCAGCAAATGATCCCACCACAGTACCAACAATCATAGTGGATCCAAACCCAGCTACAAAGAGTTGTTCTATCTGGTGCGTTGACATCCCGTAATGCTCATACAAGGCATAAACGTAGGGGCCCTGTAACCAATCGGCAGCTGTAATAATGAAAACAATTCACAATCATCAAATTTGTGGTATCTAGTGGAGTGCCGTGGTCTCGTGGTCCGGAGCATTGAATTTGTAATCTGTAGGTTAAGCTGCAGGTTGTGGGTACGAATCCGGTCTGGGACTATGGTACGGTGTGCCCTTGGGCAAGGCACTTTGTCACTCATTGCTTCTTCCCACCAAGGAGCAGTGATGGTTATTGTGGTCGATTTATATAATTAGCTGCTTTGCGCCGAAATGGCAGCATCAAGCTTAGCTGTATACTCCCCATGGGAGCTGAGATGATATTTAGAATGTTTTGTAGGCCCATTGACCGGGGTGTTATTGCGAGAGCGCCTTGAGTACCAGTCTTGGTAGATACGTGCGCTATATAAAAACTACCTATTATTATTTTTATACACAACACTGACATCAGTCTCATAGGCATCCACGCAATGCTCAACCTTGGGTAGCCACGCTTTGTTGGAATCTGTGAGAAGGTTGGTTCATACTTCACGAGAATGTGAACACGAAGCAAATTTGTCGTCACAAAACAATCGCTGCGAAATTCCCTGGAGTTGAAATGTGTCCAACCTTTGCGAATTCGCAGCGCAAAACATGCCCTGATGACTTCACAAATTCGGCCTGAATCCGTCTCGGATTGAGGTTTGTAAAATATAATCCTGCGTCTGCGCCCGGTCAATGTCAAAATAATCCCAACGTGAACTGGTTAAAAGCAAAGCAACTAAATGTATCAATACATGTACATACCCATTGCCAATAAGTAGACCACCAAATATGTGTGCTGAAACTTCTTGAATACGACATCATCCGAAGACGGTACCGCTGAGCGTGTGTACAGGTACAGCAGGCCACAGAATACGCACAAGGCATAGAAACACTGCACGAAAATCATGAGGTAGCTTGGGATCTAGACTCTGTGGAAAGTGGAAACACAAATCAAATAAACGGCAAAATTAAGACGGCCTGACGTTGCGATCTTAACACGCATCTAGTATAAAAGGCAAAATGACAGCAGTACTACAAGAAACAAACTTGAGGGGACATTGCATGCAGGGTTGGGGGGAGAAACATAAAAGAGAAAAAAATAACAAAAAAACTGAATAACTAAACTCCAACACGAACATCAAAATTCTTCTACAAACTCAAGGGTTGCGCACTCACATGGGTACAGGTATTTGGAGGACAAACACTGGGCAATACAGACTGCTTCCTTTTTGTTGATATTCAAAGCTTGTTTTCATTGTTCATGTTTACAAAAACAATCTGACAGTGACACTGGCATGCCACCCCCCAGGTCGAAAATAAATAGAAATAAAATATATTTTTGTCCTATTTAAAATAGCTTTTTAAAAAATCTATTTTTTTCCGTTGTATTTCGCCACCCTGAAAAATAGGAAAAAAATAGAGAGGAAAAGAATAGCTTTTTTAAAAATAGGTTTCAATTTTTTTTAAATAGGATGCTGTTTTTATAAAATAGAAAGCTATGTTTGATCCTAGGATACCTAGGATGCTATTTTTTTTTAAATAGGATGCTATTTTTTTTAAATAGGATGCTGTTTTTATAAAATAGAAAGCTCCTAAGATACTTAGGATGCTATTTTTATTTTAAATAGGATGCTATTTTATAAAAATAGGATGCTGTTTTTATAAAATAGAAAGCTATGTTTGATCCTAGGATACTTAGGATGCTATTTTTTTAAAATAGGATGCTATTTTTTAAAAATAGGATTCTATGCAAGAATACCCGGTAGGGTAAACAAATTTACTACACATATTGCTGAGGGGGAGGGGGGCATGACCAGAAGTTAGAAATGACAATAAAATATGCATATTCACTGGAATCTTAAAAATTAATTGCTGAAAACATCCTGAGACAATGTTTAATATGAACTACAAATGGCACTTTTATTTCTGTTTGCAGTTTGATTTAATTTTTTTCACAAGTGCCAGATACACGTGACTGGATCTGCAATATAATAGCAGAAATTTGCATATATAGATAGTACATGTAGCATTTACAAACTCAAAAAATACTGTCGATAAAATATAGTCCAAATAGTGTCCATGCAAAGAACTACATGTAGCTGGTACAGTGGTACACGTACCAAATGGCCTATCATTTTACTGCAGCTTCGATCTTTATGTAAAAGAAAGTTAAAATTTCTTGCGCCATATTACAAATATTTCTGACATACCTTTCGTGAAGAAGTCATGGCCAATTATCAAAATTAAACCTGAGAAAAAATACTTTAAAGGTAGGATATTATTTATCACGCGACATCAATGCCAATATTGATCAATATTTTTGTCCGTAAAATCGCTACACACGTTCTCCGACACGAACTGGTTAAAAGGCAATAAGACAAACTATTATGTATTACAGTATTACTTGTAATAAAATTGTTAAAACAAAAAGTATCATTATTAAAAACAATTTTAAAAGTTAAATTTTTTTTTTTTAAAGACAAAGAATGAACGTAGGCCTATATCTAGTCCGAGTTACTAGACTCTAGTTATCACTTTTTTTCACATTTGGACTAGCGCCAGATATAATGTCCAAATGTTAAAAAAAGTGATAACTAGAGTCCAGTAACTCGGACTAGTCTATATCATATTGTTTCCTAGTTCCGGATCATGAGTAAAGTATGTAAAGTTTAATACACGTACACGCACAAGCGATTTTAAGTGAGGTGTTCTGTGGGTCAAAGATTTGGCCACGTTGCGTGCTTAAGACAACAACAATTCTGAAACATTTTCTTGTGCAATTTTTTCTTTTAAACTTAGGCATTCGGTTAGGCATATGGTTAAACAAATGTAGCCTAAATATTTTATCAGAAAGGCTGCTTGATTTAGTTGGTTCTCGCTGTAAATATTTTTTATAACAAAAAAACAACCTAAATTAGGGCCTTAGTATATTGATACATGTAGTAGTACATTGCTGGTGAATTGTCAGCTCCATCTATTGCTGATTATGGCTTACCACAGGGCTCTGTCTTTGGTCCACTAGGCTACACTGTTTACACCCTTCCTGTTGGTGATATAGCACGGCACCACCAAATTTCTTATCATATATATGCTGATGATACACAATTATATATATCATTCAACCCTAATGTACCTGGTGAGATGAATCGTGCAATCTCTAAACTTGAAAAATGCATCTCAGACATTAAAACCTGGATGACAGTTAATAAGCTTAAATTAAACGATGATAAAACAGAAATCTTTGTCGCTGCTTCCTCCCATAATCTTAAACTTATCCCCGATATGTCCATTGTTATTGGAAACTCTTCTATTCACCCATCTGAATCTGTTAGGAACCTATAGGCCTTCAGCTGACACTGAAAAACAGGCTGTAACATGCGTTTCGCTCCAGCAACTCTGGGTCTACTTTTTTAATGCACATATATGAGGTTCAATACATCACAAACACAAGGTAAAAAGTTCTCCACAAAAAATTCTGCAGTTATTTTTTTATACTTCATTAAAGTTATTAACAATCACGTATGCTAAAATGCACGTTTTGTGGTTTGAGGCCTTACATTGGCACTTTAAGTTTTAACAATAAAGCACTGCGGCACCTGTATGACAAATCCTATACATTTTATATTAAAGAACAAGTGTTTATGATTTTGAAAATTTGGTAACAGCAAATTCTCTTTGTTTTTTTGTTAAATGGACACCCTCTTTTAGCAAACAATTAGGCCTATACTTGTTATAGGTATTCAAACACACACAAACTACCGGCCAGTGAATGAAGCTAAAACACCTCCGTTGAAACCTGGGTATGTTTATGTGCTATGTTTTGTTGCAAAATGGTGTAGTTGTATGGTACCAGTAATGATAATATCTGGAATTGCCCGGGTTTATAAAGCAAAGCGACTTGGTTACAAATAAAATGTATTTGTAGACGAGTCAACTGAAATTAACAATATCTTTGAAAAGTCCCGTGGGACTTTAGGTCAAACTGCCAAGGTCACTCAAACTATTGTAATCCTACTACACATGTAACCTGTGAAAAAATAACGTAAAGTAAACTCGGCGTGTACGCCATGTATGTGTCAGGAAGCGGAATAACAAACCGCAAGAATACAACACTTATATAACCTGCCTGAGCAACGCTTGGTTTCCCAGGCAGGTTATACCCCATTCTAATTGCTTACGAAGCGAAAGGAAAGTGTTTCTGTTCTAACAAAAGACCGAAAAGACCGAAAAGAAACACATTTCTATAATAAACATTACATGTTTGTTCTGGATTCTTCACTTAGTTGTTCATCACCTCACACAAATATTATTTTTGGAAGTGCCCTCTATCCTTACATTGACCTACCCTTAAAAAAAAAAAAAAAGGTCTACCAAGTAACATGTTGTTGTTTTCCGTTTTTCCTTCACAATTTTCATCTGCCAGGGATTTCAGACTGCCAACATATTTGTTATTGTTCTTTGGGATGCCCTTGAGACATTTGGATGGGTGGCTTGCTTTCATACAAAAAATCCCACAGAAATGTTCAGGCTCCTTGACTAATAGGGCCACAAGGAAATAAAAATACACAACACAAAAAACAACTAATAAACAGACAGATTTTGCCGGACTTTGTTCTGAAGGCCGGGTGTAGTGTCGTCATATACATGTTTACTAAGTCCATCAACCAAGAGGCAAGACTTCGGTGGCGATTACATTAGCCCATGAATAAAAAGAAAATCAACTAATAGATTTCGGCATATTTGGTCCAGTACCCAGGTGAGACAGTAAAGAGATACGGTTAAATACTAACACAAATTGGTGAAAGAACGATTAACTCGCAAGTAGTTTTTAAAATTCACCATCCAAGTCATCCTCGCCTGCATCTACAACATCGACTTCCTCTCTGAAGTTGCTGCAATATGTGCATTTGCACAGATCTGTACAAGGTAGTTTGGCATTTAGACAATAACATCGCCCTTTACAACATTTCCCAACTACAGCTAATACACTGAAGGAGAACATCTGGTGCAGATGGTTTCGTCATCCATGTGATTGTTAGTTTACCATCCTCCATGTTTCATCCATTTCCATCTGGAGATGGTGCATTAATCTGTTGCTGTAGCGATCGCCGCTGAATTGCAGCCTGATAATTACAGCGCTTTGCATGCTGGGTCAGCGCATCTCGGGTTGGTGGTAGACTGCTCAGACGATGGAGATGGAGAACAAAAGGCCTTATATTGGGCGTCATCAAACTCTCCTAGAACTATGGGGCACCCGACGCCCGAAGGGCGGAGCCCCATAGATAGAGAGGGTTTTTACAGGTTAACCGCCGTTAAACAATAGAAACCATGCACAAACAAAATTAAATTACCCTCTCTATCTATTTTTATTTTTGGTTATATTTGTGTGTAAATGTTGTGTCTCGATAACGTGTTGCTATACTTTTAATGTAATCATTTTACTGTCCTATTAATGAATTTATTAATCTTTCTAAGTTTTCTATATTTTTACTTTTTATGGTTTTTAGCTGTTTCGGTTTTTCACCGAAACAGCTTTTGTTTTCGTTAAAGTTTTTTTTTTTCTTTTTTTTTTTTTTTTTTTTTTTTTTTTCCTCTTTCAGACTTTTTGCCATAGGATTTGTACACGTTTGTTCTGGCATAGCACTTTGACACTTTGGTAAATCCGATCGACTTGAGACTTAGCAAACATTTAGACAACCACCCAAGGACGGTCCTAGAAGAAATTCGTCGCGATTACGTCGTTCAAGGTCACGTGACGTCACGTTAAAGGTGCAATTTTCCCCATAGGTTTTGTACACGTTTTTCTTCAGACTATTTAATTTGACAGTTTGGTGAATCCGATTGACTTGAAACTTAGCACACACCTCGACCACCATCCCCAGGAGGTCCAAGAAAAAAATAATCAAGATGACGTCATCGCGGGTCATGTGACGTCACATTAAAGGTGTAGTTTTTAAGACCCTCTAACTCTGAAAGTACAAGTCCGGTTGGGGTCAAACTTGGTTTGCAAGTATTTGAGGATGTGTTATAGACGAAATTAAGATGACGTAATTATGAAATCACCGGGTGTCATGTGACGTCACATTAAAGGTATAGTTTTCTCCATAGGTTTTGTACACGTTTTTCTTCAAAATATTGAATTTGACACTTCTGCAAATTCGATCGACTTGAGACTTAGCACAGACCTCGACGACCATCCTTAGGAGGGCCAAGAAAAAAATTATCAAGATGACGTCATCGCGGGTCATGTGACGTCACATTAAAGGTGTAGTTTTTAAGACCCTCTAACTCTGAAAGTACAAGTCCGGTTGGGGTCAAACTTGGTTTGCAAGCATTCGAGGGTGTGTTATAGACGAAAATTAAGATGACGTAATTATGACATCATCGGGTGTCATGTGACGTCACATTCAAGGTTCAATTTTCTCCATAGGTTTTGTACACATTTTTCTTCAAAATATTGAATTTGACAATTTGGTAAATCCGATCGACTTCAGACTTAGCACACACCTCGACCATCAAACCCAGGAGGGCCAAGGGGAAAATCGTCAGGATAACGTCATCGTGGGTCATGTGACGTCACATTAAAGGGGCAGATTTTAGGACACTCTATCTCTGGAAGTACATGTCTGATTGGGGCCAAACTTGGTATGCAAGTATTCCAGAATGTGTTATAGACGTAAATTAAGATGACATCATGATGGCATCATCGGGTGTCATGTGACGTCACATTAAAGGTTTAATTTTGCCCATAGGATTTGTACACGTTTTTTTCAACCAATATATCTTTGGCACTAAATTCGATCGACTTTAGACTTGGCAGACACTTAGACCACCACCCAAATATTGAAAGTCATTTTAGACATGCGAAACAGCTCTGTGTTTGTCCACAAACACATTTCTAGTTAGTCTTTTTTCCCGTTCTTTTATATGACTCATTTAATTTGATTTATATTAATATATATGTTTCTGATCTTGTTTTAGTTCAATGTATTTTACTTGTAATTCATAATCATATACATGTAATACACAGGGCCCTTATGGAAAGCAGTTGTTTAACTGATAAGGCCACCCTGTTAAAATAAGACAGCAAATAAAATAAATAATAAAAAATGGGGCTCCGCCCTTCGAGCGTCGGAAGCCCCATAGTTCTAGGGGTACAGCAAGCAGACAAACTTCTCTAGAGATGACAGAGTGCCTTCTTGCAATTGGAATTTGCTCCCTAGATCTGTGAATGTCCTTGAAACTCTGGGTGCTCTTCTAACACTTTCACTATCATTTTACTATCTACGAACCGCAGATAACAGGTGTCGTGAAATCCAAGATCGGACTGCCTTCACGTGCTTCTTCATAATGCAGATCAAGAAGAATGTCAGACAAGTCGACCGTTGAGACAAATCGACTCGAGACAAGTCGACCGTTGAGACAACTCGACTCGGGACAAATACAAAATATTATGAAATAATATTAACGCAATGGCCGATCTGATGCGTGCATGAACGGTACCGAATCCCAAACTGCATGCGCACCAGCGCATCAGAAACGACGTCATCGTTGACCGACCGGGGATAGGATAAGTTAGCGCACAGGCCCGGCAAAAACGATGCCACCGTGCACGGTACGGCTATTTTGGCCGGGGATAAGTGCGCACACAGGCCCGACAAAAACGAACGATGTGCACGGACAATCACACTGCGCTATATCGGCTCTGTTATATGCAACAAAAGGCATATATGTAATGCCCAATGTAACTCTTAAAATGGTGGTTTACCTTGTAAACTAAGAGTCTTAGTTTACAAGGTAAACCACCATTTTCCTAAACTAAAGCAGCTAAACCTATCATCTCGGCCAGCGGCAACCCCAGCCGTATATCAACCCGGCCCGAACAAACAAAAACCTCATGTATCATAACTCCCAAACGGCGATCAGCCGCCGTCAAAATCCCCGCTACTATCCCGAAAGCAGGCGAGTCGACTTGTCTCAACGGTCGACTTGTCTTTCCATTTATCGGACATACGGTCGAGTTGTCTCAACGGGGGAATTGTCTCAACGGTCAACTTGTCCCGAGTCGAGTTGTCTCAACGGTCGACTTGTCTGACCCCCATCAAGAAGGCCCACACGTTGGGCATGTTCGGCAATTTCGCGATCTCTGCCGCTGAACTTAAGCCACTCTTTGGAACTGGAAGTATATCTATCCCATCTGAGACTTGTGAGGGTCTTAACTTTTTCTAATTTTACAGATTCAACGTGCATATAACACTTCAAACTAGTCACATTCTTTTGTTTTACGTCGGTCGGCGACGTTGACGCGTCGCCATGTTTGATGAAAAATGTAGGTCATGTCATGACCGTCGACCCCGCACGGACAAACTCGTGTGGGATTAGACAATTCGTAACACGTGATGCGATTGCGTCATTCGCGAACGGATTTTGTAACATGGCGCATTACGTCTTTGAAGTTCCCTGATGCCAAAATAGTTCGCTCTTTGCAGCAGGATTATTAAATAACTGCAGGATGATATGTGGAGAACTATTTTTCTAGTAATCTAGAGTCATTTATTTAGTCGGAACTGTTCCAAAAATTTACACCCACTCTTGCTGGATCGAAACAAACGAATTTGAGCACTCAGCTGAAGGCCTACTAGGTGTATTCTTTGACTCGGCTATGTCCATGTCTTCTCATATATCATATATATCACGAACTGTCAATTACTATCTTCGCAATATATCACATGCCCGCAAGTTCATGGATGAATCTACATGTCACCACGCTGTTCGTTCATTGGTACTTTCACGGCTTGATTATTGTAATGGTTTGTTATCTTCTGTACCCAATGTACACATACAACGACTGCAGCGGTTACAAAACTGGGCCGCACGTTTAGTTTTTGCTGTCAACCGCAAGCATGATCCCATACCCTTGATGCATTCGTTACACTGGTTACCAATACAACAAAGAATAATGTTCAAGCATTTATTATTTGTCTACAAATCCTTTCATAACCTTGCTCCAGTCTATTTATCAGACTGCTTGTTAAAATATGTTCCAAGAAGAAATAACCTGAGATCTGGAGATGATATCCTACGACTTGAATATCCTAGAACAAGAGTACAGGCCGGTGATAGAACTTTCACTGTATGTGCCTCCCGTGCATGGAACAATCTCCCGATCTCAGTTAGATCTTCTACCTCTGTAAATAACTTCAAAAAATCTTTGAAAACGCATCTTTTTGTATAATTTTCCTACCTTTGTATTATTCTGCAATCATTGTTTCAATTGTTAGTTTTAATGTAACTATTTTATCGTAAGTATATCTAAGTAACATTTTATAATTGTACGCGCTTTGAGCCTTTTGGGAAAAGCGCATTATAAATATTAATGTAATGTAATGTAAAAGTACAAAGCAGTTTTTCAAGCGATCCGGAACTAGGAAAAGCATGAAAAGCGATGTCAGTTCGTCGTGGCATAGGCCGACATGTATTTTCAAAAATAGAAGTAGAACTTTTTACTTTATAGATTAGAAGGTTTTTTATTTTTATGGAAAACAAATTTAGTCCCTACTCCTTCAACAACATGAACAAGTTCATCGAATTACCAGTTCATCATATCATGTGAATCATGCCAGGTTTTTTTTGCCACATCATGTGTACTATTTCTTTTGCCATCACTCAAAAGGTAACAACTATTCCCATTTTACTTGATTTTCGAGGATTGGCCTAGCTAGGTAGCCGATCCGAAAGCAACCTGAATATTTTTTTGCGATCTCGATATCCAGAACAGCAAAACCATTACGACTGTAACGTACGTTACACGTGTGTGTGTGTGTGTGTCCACTTGGCACTTGGTTGCCCGGCCCCGGCCAGAAGTACAGTGCAGCTAGCTGTCGATATAGTTCTGTGGTGACACGCAAACAGTCTACTGTGATTTTTGTATATTGTTAATTTTGCCTCGCTTGGCGCGCCATACACCTTGTGTCAGAGGTCAACAGCTGGTAACAGCACCAGTACCAGCCACACTGTATATAATGTACTGTACATAGCGTTTTTGGTCTTTCCTTGACTGCACGTTTTACTCGATAGTTCAGAGAGTTTTTCCACACGTACAACTGCAATCATTATTGTCATATATTGGGAAGAAACACTGAGACAAAAAGACACGCGGTCTCAAGATGGCTGCCATATAACTCAACTGATTTATTAAGCACTCTGTCAATAGAGGGCGCAGTATATTTTCTGTGTGGATCATAATGTACGGTACATGTATATAATAACAGGTTACTACACTTCCTTCCCCCTTAAAAGACAGTACCCCAAATATTGTTATGAGGTTAATAATACAATTCGTACAATACAGATTTTTTTTTAAAACAATCATTACATGATTTGAATTTGTAAAAGAGACCCACATTTTAGATACTCCCCAGAATTTAGTTTTTTGAATTAAACAATACATGTACATTTTATTTGAGTTTTGTTTCTGGTGTCCGGTTTACAAATTTAACTTTACTGGTGCCTTACGAATTCTCAACGGGTATCGCCTTTCTGGAGTACTTTGAGAACCACCCCCAGAGGTCTCAGCTTTTCCAGTAACATTATCAGGTTGACCTTGACCCTGCCCTTGAACATCAGTTTTAGCTGGACTCTTTTGAACTTCGGGTAATTTGTCATGAACCTGGGTACCTACCGAATCATTTACCTTTATATTTATGTCTTCCACTTCTGGGTTAGGTAGAGGATAGTCTGCTACCGGTGTGAAAGTATCACTGTGTCCCTCAATAGTTTGCTCTTGTGAACTGAATACATGATCAATGTGCACAAATCTTGTTTTTCCATTAGAATACATGTGTACTAAATAAGTACGAGGGCCACACACTTTGGTTATTTTACCAGGAAACCACTTGATCAACCCACCAACATTGCTCTTGACTCTGACTCTTTGACCAAGTTCAAGCACTCGTTCCTCAACTTTACCCTTTATATCATGGTACTCTCTTTGTTTTTCCTGATTTTCCCTCACTTTTTGTGCCAGGTTCGGTTTGAGCAAGGAAAACCTGGTTCGGGGGTGTCGTTTTAGAAACAACTCGGCCGGAGTTCTTCCGGTTGTAGACTGAGGTGTGTTACGGTAGCAAATCAGAAAATTAGCCAACTTGTGATGGATTGACAAATCTCTCTTTTTTTTGATCTAGCATCTGCTTTTTGAGTGCCATTTTTACTGTTTGCACAGTGCGTTCTGCGGCCCCATTGGAGGCTGGGTGATAGGGTGCTACACGTTTGTGCCTAATTCCATTTTTACTCATGAATTCCTGAAACTCCATGGAAGTAAACTGAGGACCATTAGATACGATTTCCTCTGGTAATCCGTATGCACTGAACAATCTTCGTAAGATATCTAGTGTTTTGGTAGTGGTTGTAGTCGTCATAGGATAAACTTCAACCCACTTTGAATGGCTGTCAATGATGATAAACAAATGTTGACCTTTCAACTCGGCATAATCGATATGCAATCTTTGCCATACGCGTGTTGACCAATCCCATGTATGTAAGGAAGGGTGCCACTTGCGGTGTTTTTCGCACAGACAAGCATATGTCACACTGGCTGACTAGATTCTGAATATCTTGGTCAAGACCTGGCCACCATAGGTAACTACGAGCAATTGACTTCATGTGACAAATACCGAGATGTTGTTCATGTAGGTCATTCAACAACGTTGATCTGTACTTATGTGGAATCACAACTCTGAGGCCCCACAGTACACATCCCTTTTCAACTGACAACTCATTCCTATGAACAAAGTATGGCTGGATATCTTTGTCTGATATATGACTGGGCCAACCATTCATCACATAATCATACACTCTGGCCAGTTTTGGATCTTTAAGTGTTTCCTTGCCAACATCCTCAGCTGTTATGGGTAATTCATCTACATAGGAAAAGTAGTTTACTTCTGCTTCAACTACCCTATCATTTGTCTGAGGTAACCTAGACAACATGTCTGCATTTGCATTATCAGCTGATTTGCGATACTCAATCTTATACTGATAAGCAGATAATATTAATGCCCATCGCTGCATACGAGCAGCTGCCAAAGCAGGAACAGGGGACTCTGGGTGCAGAATAGTCGTCAACGGCTTGTGGTCAGTTATCAATGTGAATTTGCGGCCATATAGATATTTGTGAAATTTCTTAAAGCCAAAAATTAGCGCCAATGCCTCGCGTTCAATTTGGGCATAGTTCCGTTCACTTTTGCTTAGTGTACGTGATGCAAACGCAATAGGCCGCTCATCACCATTTGGCATGATGTGAGAGATAACTGCTCCTAGTCCGTATGCTGAAGCATCGCATGCAAGCCGGAGTTCCCTGTTAACATCGTAATGGACTAGCAAGGAACTATTTAACAACAATTTCTTACTCTCTAAGAAAGCTTCTTCACATGCTCTCGTCCAGTCCCAAAGTGCATTTTTCTGAAGCAGCGCATGCAATGGATGAGCGACAGTCGCAGCATTTGGGAGAAATTTCCCATAGTAGTTTAGCAACCCTAGGTAAGATCGCAGCTCGCTCACATTTTTGGGACTGGGCGCTTGCATGATGGCCTCTAGTTTTTCCAAAGTTGGGTGGAGCCCCTCTCCATCCAACTTGTGACCTAGATACACAACTGATGGTTTACAAAATTCACATTTCTGTGACTTGACCCTCACACCACACTTTTCCAAACGTTGGAGCACCTTACCTAACCTCTCCATGTGTTCACGCTCCGATGGAGCGGAAATCAGTATGTCATCCAAATAGCACACCACACCAGGAATACCCTGTAGGATTTGATCCATTACATTTTGGAAAATTCCCGGTGCTGAGGACACTCCGAATGGAAGTCGATTGAACTGAAACAACCCCACATGTGTGCTTATCACAAGGTACTCTTTGGACTTGCTATCCAACTCAAGTTGGAGGTACGCATTAGTGAGATCTAGGGTTGAGAAAACCTTACCCCCCTCTAAGGTAGCAAACAGGTCTTCCGCATTTGGCAAGGTGTGGTGTGTTTCGGTCAAAACTTTGTTTACAGTCACCTTATAATCACCACAGAGGCGAATGTTCCCATCTTGTTTCGGCACAACCACAATGGGTGATGCCCAGTCACTCTGTTCAACTTTGGAGATGACTCCTGCATCTTCGAGACGTTTCAGTTCCTGTTCAACCTTGCTCCTTAGGGCATAAGGAACGGGTCTGGGTTTGAAGTACATCGGCTTCACGTTCACAGGAATCTCAACAGATGCTTTGAATCCCTTAATTGGATTTCCCAGTTCAGAAAACACATCCTTGTGTTGTGAGGTAATCTCCTCCACTGTAGGGCTTACAGGTATGCCACTGGTTGTCTCCACTTTGAAGATACTGTTCCAGTCGACTTTTATCTTCTCGAGCCACTGACGACCCAGAAGAGCTGGTTTATTTCCGGATACCACGTACAGCGGAAGCTGGTACTGCTGGTCCCTGTACTTCACAGGAACAGAAGCTTGTCCCAACACACTGATTGAGTCTCCCGCGTAAGTACGTAGCTTTATTGAGGACGGACTCAGCTGCAGTCCTTGTAGCGTATCATTGAAGGTTGCCTCCGACAAGATAGTGACCGCAGCTCCCGTATCCAATTCCATTTGGATAGGTGTTCCAGCAATCTCCACGTCTAGTAAGATGCCGGACTTCTTGGATGATTCCTTGATGGTGTACAAGGTAAACTCGTTTTCGTCATCATCATCACTCCTATCAGGATTATCTCCAGTTGAGACGAACTTGACATTTCTTGCCCTGTTCTTGTACTTGTAGTCTGGTTGTCGCTTTCTGCAAGCCTTTGCGATGTGTCCCATTTTCTTGCAAATGTGACACAGGTAAGTCTTGTACGGGCACTGGTTCGGATCATGGGGCTCTGTACAACGATAACATGTGCCCCCTGATGCCCTCGAAGTTGGATGCTCCTTCTTGTGCTTGTCCAGCGCCGTTTTTGTTGCATCTTGACGTGAATACTTGGCCTTCAACTTGTGAACAGTCATGGGTTTACTATTCCCATTCAAGCCTACACCACCGAGTTCTTTGGTTTGCTTGTTTGCCAGCTCCATGGCAGTAGCAATTTCCACAGCTTTGTCAAATGTTAACTTTTTCTCAGTCAACAGCTTCCTTTGACTTTGAGTGTTTATCAGTCCACAAACCAGGCGATCTCTAAGAGCCTCATTCAGGAAAGTGCCAAAATGGCACGTACGAGCAAGTCTCTTAATTTCGACAACATAATTTGCCACTGTTTCGCCTTCCTTTTGCTCACGTTTGTGGAACTTAAAACGTTCGGCTATCACGAGGGGTTCCGGGTCGTAGTGATTCTTAAGAGTCTTCTTTAACTCAATGATGTTTTTATCACATGGTTTACTAGGCGAGACTAGGTTCTTGAGAAGACCGTAAGCTTTGGGGCCGATTAAAGTTAAGAACACGCTCACCGCCCGGTCGTCCGCTATGGCATTCGCCACGAAAAATTGTTCGAGTCGCTCCAAGTAGCATTCGAACGTTTCCTCTCCCTCGCGAAATTCACCAATTTTACCGATCATGAGAGCCATAGTGCTTCTTCTGTATGTTCCTAACACTTGAGTGAACAAAATCCCATTCTCGTCGCCAATTTATGTCATATATTGGGAAGAAACACTGAGACAAAAAGACACGCGGTCTCAACGGTTGCCATATAACTCAACTGATTTATTAAGCACTCTGTCAATAGAGGGCGCAGTATATTTTCTGTGTGGATCATAATGTACGGTACATGTATATAATAACAGGTTACTACAATTATCGTTTTTCCATCCAATTAATTAGCGGCCTTATTTTGTTCCTACCATCACTGCAGAGCAGTAACATTCTGTAGTAAATTTACACGATATTGAAGAGGTATTCTTATCAAGTATTTAAGGTCTTTTACCACTTCAAAAATAACGCGGAACTTTTGTGTTTTGGATCCACGTGTTGTCACCGTGCCTACAACTACGCACGTGAACTTTTGTACCGATCTTTTTCATTAAGTTTTCGTCTTTCGTCATCGTCATTATAATTACTTTGTCCTCATATTCGTAACCAACATTGTGAACATTACAAAAGCTAACGGACTTCTACAGGACCACATCATGCCAGTACTAATATGGCCTGATTAGGAATTCCAGCAGAACTCCCGGTGAACCATCACTTCAGTCTTTGCCTCGTGAGTCGTGTGAACACTTTTAGTGTAAGTGATCATTCACCATCATCGCTCCCCACATTGGTGACCTCGACGTGATTACACCATGGAAGCAGAGCCTGAACCTAAACCGGATACATCCAAAGGTGCTGATTTATCTACACCCCTTGCTGGAGTGACTTTGAAGTTGCCTCCATTTTGGCCCAATGACCCGGCGCTTTGGTTTGCACAAGTGGAAGCGCAGTTCCTCACCCGAAATATCACCCAACAACACACCAAGTTCGCATACGTGGTGGGTTCCTTGCAACCCGAATTCGCAACAAAAGTGAGAGACATCATCATCGCTCCACCCCAGTATGATGCCTATGACACCCTAAATACTGCCCTCATCCGTCGCACAACTGCTTCAGAACAGAAGCGACTCCACCAGCTTTTGATCTCGGAAGAGCTAGGTGACCGTAAACCTTCGCAACTTCTGAGACGGATGAAACAACTTCTCGGGGACAACACATTGGAAGACAACATACTCAAACAGTTGTTCCTGCAACGTTTGCCGACGAACGTACAATTGATCCTTGCTTCAACAACACCGACTGTCTCCATCGAACAACTTGCGGAGCTGGCCGACAAAATTGTAGAGGTCGCTGTGTCACCTGTTGTTGGATCTACCTCAGCGACTACTTTACAAGGCGCTGCAGCCTCAACTGCAGTAGTGCCATTGCCCCAGTCGTCAGACATACAACAACTACAAGCCCAGATTCAGCAGCTCACTCTACAGGTACGTCAAATGTCATCTCACATGGTCGGAGCAGCTTTCGGTAACAGTGATCGCGAGAGTCGCAACCGCAATCGCAGTCGCACCCGTAGCGGGAGCCGTAGACGTCCAGATCGTAGCTTTGATTTTAACCCCAACTCCTCAGACGAGTGTTGGTACCACTGGCGCTACGGGGACAAGGCTAACAAGTGCAAAGAACCCTGTTCGTACAAAAACCGAAGGAAGCAGGAAAACGACAAAGCCAGCGGCTAGCGGCGACGAGTCCTCCTGGCAAAGACACCAACAGTCGTCTCTTTTATGTCACCGATAAACAGTCAGGGAGGCGTTTTTTCATCGACACGGGCGCGGAGATAAGTGTTTTGCCACCCATGCCAAACGATCGCCGACACCCATCTAACCAATTCAACCTCCAGGCCGTCAACAAGTCACCCATAGCGACTTTTGGAGAACGTTCCATGACACTTGACATTGGTTTACGGCGAACATATCGTTGGGTGTTTATAATCGCAGATTTGCCTACACCAATCATCGGTGCTGATTTTCTTAGACATTTTGGCTTGTGTGTCGATGTGAAGCATCATCGACTCATCGATACCATGACCAGCTTAAATGTACAAGGAATTTGCACATCGACCAATTCTCCCAGTCCCATGATCACCGTGCCTGACGATGCGTCCAGCTACAGTGCATTGCTGCGTCGATACGTGGACATCACACGGCCTTGTTTCAGTGAAACCGCTTTGAAACACAACGTCACGCACCACATCCGCACGAGAGGACCACCTGTCGCATCTCGCCCTCGTCGCCTTGCATCTGAAAAGTTGACGGTAGCCAAGGCGGAGTTTGACCACATGCTTCAAATGGAGATCATCCGCACATCCGATAGTTGTTGGTCGTCTCCCTTACACATGGTGCCCAAGAAGTCTGGAGACTGGCGACCCTGTGGCGACTATCGCGCGTTGAACCGGAATACAGTGCCAGACCAGTATCCCATGACCAGGTCATCCGAGGGCTGGATTTCGTGTACGCATACATTGATGACTTGCTAATAGCTAGCACTAGTGTTGACGAGCACCATTCTCACCTACAGCAGTTGTTTTCGCGACTTATGAATATGGTGTGGTGATTAACCCAGCAAAGTGTCAGTTCGGCGCAAGTTCGCTTGAGTTCCTCGGACACAACGTCTCCGAGCATGGCATTCGTCCACTAGCTACTAAGGTCAAGGCCATCCGGGAGCTTCCCCAGCCTAAGTCACTTCGAAAGCTCCTAGAATTTCTGGGACTGATCAACTTCTACAGGCGGTTCATTCCGCACTGTGCACGACTAGTTCAGCCCCTCACTGACTTGCT
>JBAIAA010001692.1:0-29105 GCA_037893245.1 Crossaster papposus | reverse complement strand
ATTCTTATCTTTAAATATAATATAATATATAATTTATTGGGTAGGGTTTTTACAAAATATATAATATTAACGTTGCACGTCCTTCCCATGTGACCGAGAATCGTTCTAATACAATTAAAAAACGTAAGCTGCATGTATGATTACGCCACTTCCCAATAAACACAATACTTGGTAGTTCAAAAGAAAACAAATGTGGGAATTGTATCATGCCACAACCCAAAACACGATTCCCCACTATAGAAAATTGGCTATATATTTTCAATCGTAACTCAATATAGCATAGCGCGACTTTACGCCGTTTTCGTGGGAGCAGGTCACATTATGCAGTTGTCGCCGGGAAGAAGAAAATGGCGCCAACCATGTCGATCTTTAGGATTAATAGTATAGATGAGAGCAGATTCGACAATTAATTATGCACTAGAACAACCTCATAAATGTTTAATTGGTATGAAACTCGGCAAAAACAATTGCCACAATAAAGTTTGGCCAAAAAGTGAAATTCAAAAAATACATAGTTTTTGTTTATAATATTGTACCTACCATTTTCGATATAATTGTTTTTAACAGTAAAAAGTTATAATATAACCAAACAAATACTGTTGAAAAGCTTACTTGTAAAGATAAAAATTATTCTATCTGGCATGCTGTCATTTAAAAATAAGAAAAATCAAAAGGGTGCCATTTCCAAATGTGATTCTCAGAGAGGCAAGTTTTGGAAATGTCCGTAAATAGTGCGCGCAAGTGTTCGACTGACGCGCGGCGCACGTGTTGGCGCTACGCCCAATTTATTGGCTCTGCTTACCGTTAGCGAAAAATTCGGTGCTTACGGTAAACGTATTTCACGCGTTAGCAAGGAATTTTGGTCTCTGAGCATGCGTACAACCCGTAACTAAGGATTCTGTGCTTACAGGGTGAGCACATAATTTTTCTGCTAGCGCGGTTAGCGGAAAATGGTGACCGTAAGCGCGGAATTCCGTGGTTAACAGAGCCATGATGGGCCCTGTTGGTGCGTATCGCCCACGTTGCTGCCATTCGCTTCTAGGGATTGGGTTCTTCCAGTCGGTTTTATAACAGCCACGCACACATTGCGCAAGATTCAGGTTTTAATAAACGTCGGTTAATTAAAAAGCGGCATCGCTTAACACATGAGTTGTCGCGTTACAAAGGTTTGTGTTTCCCGCTAGAGGTTGCCAGGGTTACTACAGAACGGAGCGCCTTCTTAATTTCCTTCGTGCGGTGTACAGTCGCTTCGCTGAATAATAAAGTATTGATTTTGGTTACAATTCTAAGCAGGTGCGAGTCCAGGGAAATGTCCTGGTTTGTTTTTAAATGTATTGTTATATCAGAGCGAAATAGCAGCGTGGTGCTTTCTGCACAAGATTTCCAATAGATCTAAACGATCAAAATATATAAGAAAAATAGGCTCATAATGTGCCAAAATGCACCTCAGAGCTTCTACTGTAAAACAATTTCGGGGAGAGCCCCCAAAATTGAGGCAATAGCGAAATGTTTCGGAGTGTTTTTACAGAGATAATGTTGTAATATAATATTTAAGTATTGATAATGTGAAAGAAAGAAATTTGTCCAAAAGGCAACACGAAAGGAATAAATCATTGTTTTTACGTTCCAAAACTGTGATTGCAAAATTGTCGACGCCCAGGATTTCGGAGGCAAACCGAAGCCAATAAGCCATTTGCGCGTGACCCCGAGTTAAATTTGAATAACATCTGGTACATTGACTTGCTCACACCGCTTGGCACAGTTTAACTTTAAATTCTCCAGACCAAAGACGCTGTTGCTATAGCACGTCAGTGATTCGGGGCAAGCCTTACGCGTCATACGCTAGCAACCCCCAGCTCTGGAATGGTCTGGTGTCTTTTTGCCATTCTCACCCATTGTAAACAATGTATTGGTGTTGAGCGTCTCTTACGTAACTATGCAAAAGCTTGCCCCGAATCACGTGATATAACAACAGTGTCTTTGGTCTGGAGAATTTAAAGTTAAACTGTGCCAAGTCAGTGTTCCAGATATTATTTAAATTTAACTCGGGGTCACGCGCAAATGGCTTATTACGCAGTCACGTTTCTAAATTGCATATTCATATCGACTTACAATTTCGCAACATTTTTGCACGATGAACGTTACATCTTGCGCAGTAGCGATAGGTTTCAGAGTGTTTTTCGAGAGATAATGTTGTAATATTTAAGTATCGACAATGTGAAGCAAAGAAATTTTCCCAAAAGGAAACACGAAAGGAATAAATCATTTTTTAACGTTCCAGACATGTGACTGCAAAGTGGTCGACGCGCACGGAATTCGAAGCCGAAAACGAAGCTGGCGCTCAACTGGTACTATGTTTCCAGGAAACTCCGCAAAAACCAAGGGAGTATAAAGCGGGGGCACCAGCTCAAACAACACGGGATGTGCCGCCCAATCGCGAACAACCAACTCGGCAACAACTCGGCCACCAAGCAAGGGATACAATTTGTGAAGGCTTTGTCAGGGGGGGGGGCGGAGGGGGGGGGGGGGGGGGGGGGGGGGGGGGGGCGGAGGGGGGGGGGGGGGGGGGGGGCGGAGGGGGGCGGAGGGGGGGGGGCCAACAAAGTGCGCCACCAACGTTGAAATGTATCTCATTTGTTTTTCCACGCTCATGAGCCACACATCTCACACAGTAAATACGTATAGATCGCTACCGCGAAGCGCACCGTTGAAACACGTACAAATTTGCTCCGCGCTCGCTCTCCGAATTCAGTGATTCATATAACGTCCGCAAAGCCAGGTACACAGGCACGATCTACACGAATTTGTTTTGGGGCGATGTCATTTTCTGCCATTTTCGTTCGAAAACAACACGATAAAACGCAAGGGGTTCACAGGCAGATTTTTTTTTAAATTCAGTATATCACTGCTACATCCTTTTTAAACGTATCCATGGAAAAAAAAGTGAGTGGGTTCGAAGCACGATTTTTCACAATTTATCGATTATTATTGCCCTTTTTAGGGGAGGTATTTGTCAACGTCGTTTTAGTATTTGTGCACAATCTCTACGTGCATCAACGGTACGTCAACGCTTAATTTTTTCGACTGCTTTTTTTTTTTTTTAATACAATTTTTGTCATTGGATGATAACAATTAAGGTAAATAACAACCTTTTACAACTACAAAAGACAAGATGTTAAGATTGGATGCCAAAAACTCTTTATTTTTCGCGTGAGAAAATTGTTCCCCCTATTTTGAGAATGGACGGTACGTCAGCGTTGCGCAATCACAGTCTCGAAGGGCCCCCTCCTCCCTACCTCCCCCCCCCCCCCCCCCCCCCCCCCCCCCCCCCCCCCCCCCCCCCCCTCCGCCCCCCCCCCCCCCCCCCCCCCCCCCCCCACCCCCCCCCCCCCGGGCTCTGTGTAACGCAATAGCTGCCGCCCAATCGCGAAAAACCAACAATTCGGCAACCGAGCAACGGGGTACGATTTTGGGAAGGCTTAGGCCCGAACAGCTCCGGCAAGGATAATGCAAAAATAACGCAATAGTTTACGCAAAAAGGCCCACACACATCAACAGGCAATCGAAAAGCGACTGCACGTTTATCAGTAACGTCTGTTTCTCCTAAATCTCACTACGGACGAATATGAGGGTTTCTTTAACGATCTGGCACCCCGCCACACCGACGCTGGCGGCACACACGCACGGCGCCGAGTCGCCCGACCAAAAGCGCCGCGTCTTTCCAACATGGCGCGGCCCTGTGTTCCAAGATGGCGCGGCCCTGCGTTCCAAGATGGCGGCGCCCAGGGACAAGATGGCGCATTTGTCATCTTTTATAGTATAGAAAACAAGGCTGCGTTTTGACTTCCAATTCTGTCCATTCATCGGGGGCTTTCTATTGCTTCTTCCCTTACCTGTTGACGGAATATTTCTCTTTCAAGTCGTGCGATTTTTTAGTTTCTATACATTGAGAAGCTAGTAAAATGTTTACAAATTTTACAAAATAAATGTAACAATTTTTTTTCTCCGAACTCCGACATTTACACGCGAATTTTCCCTCTATTCGAGGGGTTCTATTCCGGCCCTTGAATGCCACACGCATGAAAATAAACATTTGAAATCAATGAGCGCTCATGCAAGGCGAGCGTCGGGCTATACTAGTCTTGTTTCGTACGTCACTTAGAATATTGATTCACGAACAATTTTACGCTTCGCTAAAACACAACTTCGGGCTACGCCATATACAGAAACCAATTAACCCAAACAATTATGCGTGTAAACACTGTCCATCGTGGACCCCTTATTGTCCCTCTTTTGTTCTATACACGATTTTTAATCGTGGACTTTGTCATTCGCGGACCCTATTGTCGTTTATTGTTCCACGTCCACTGTTTGTAATGTGGAGACAAACTCACACGCAGGGTACCGAATGTAGAAACACTTTGGCCTAGTACCGCTTGCTGACATGCCTAAAATTAATAACTGTTTATTGGTGCATGAAGTTGGTGTAAATTGTCGACCGTTTGGTGACTATTGTTACCATGAGCGCAACTGGAAACTGCCTATTTTCTGCTTGAACTGCGGTCGGGACCAAGTGAAACCGAGCTATTACACATCGATCGACGTTCAGTTTGATTGCTTTCGTGTTAAAGGTGTACACTCGGCCAGATAAACAAAAACCAGTCGGGTTTTACGCTGTTTTACTTATTACATCCAAGCTTCTTGGTCAATGTTGCTTATTCACGGGTTTTATTCAAGAGGAAGCCATTTTAATCGTGTTCACCCTGAATGTATTTTGTGAACTGCTGGATGATGGGGTATACAGACTATTTGTGCATTCTAGCCTCAATTTCAATATAACTTGTATTTATGTGGCTTAAAACATTAATATATTTTTAATCACAATTTTTTAATTATTCATCAGAGGAGACTGGTAGTAATTTGTCATTAACTTTAGGTCATTCCTATCCGCAAGTTCCTAAAATGAAGATTTAACTTCACTTTCAATTCAATAGGGCCATTATGGCCGACTCGTGAATAAAGCCCCGCGGTTCGACGGCTTAATTATTAGATGACCAATTGTATTACTTCGTATCCTGAAATAATATCTGGTAGTAGCTTAGCAAAAGTGTGATGTTGATGTGAACGTTTACTTGTCTACTTTTTCAACGAGTTTTGCTTGACAAAATCGCGCTTTCTCTCGAAAGTGCCCCTTTAAAAGCCCCTTCGATTTTCAGGCTGGTGCGTTAAGTACCCCTCGATATAACGTATACACATCGCCAGCTAGCTAAGATATATAGACACAGCCGAGGAGTTCACATATCATTGAAGTCGCGAGGAAATGAGACATTTAGTGGCGAAATTGCAAGGTCTATCGCAATTTATTAGGTTTCGTTTGAAGTGCTTTTTCGGCCACACGTTGATGATCAAATCAAATCGTTTGTGATTTGTGTACCTGACCACTATTAACTTTACAATCGGATATGTCCCGTGACAGAGGTCGGGCCGCAGTTTCACTGGGCATCGGTTTCGCATTTGCTGTGATGCTTATTTGTCTAGATGTCTGCACCCCGGCTGTCGTACACTGCCCGCCGTTGTGGACTCCTTGGGGTACATCTTGCTACCGTCTTACCGACCGGGAAGCGAGCTGGGACGCAAGCCAGGCCAGTTGCCGCGGCATGGGTGCGGTGATGGCCGCTCCTCACTCCGACGAGGAGAACGCATTCATGGCATTAACCGCGGCAAAGAACACGTTCGGTGGCGGATGGCTGTGGGTCGGTTGCAAATTCACCGACAATGCATGGAGGTGCGAGGGCCAGGAGGTCGGGCTGACGTTCACAAAGTGGCGCCCGGGAGAACCGGAGGTTACACCTGGTTCCAACCCATTTCTTGATTACTGCCCCTATGTGGATGCCAAAACGACCCAGTGGAACGACGTCCCGTGCACAGATGAGCCCCAAGCCTTGTGCGTCCTGCGATCGGCGCCAGCGCACATTCAGCAGCGAGGCTTCTCTCAAGGCGACACCCAGCAGCAGCAACCCAACTGGTGCCTCGTCGATCATGTCATCAGAGAATTCGTCACCAAGAGCGCCTCGAGATGCGCCTCGGCCTGCCTGAAGGAACCGAGATGTCGCTCCTTCAACGTCAAGGGAACCGACCAAGACCAGAAACTGTGTCAGCTCAATGATGTAAGTCGCGCCGATGATCCAGAGAAGTTTCAGGAGGTCGACACCGTATGCGTATACTTTGCGTAAACACAGGCGAACACATTTCAAATAATCTTTTGAACTAGACGTTAATTCTATATAGTAGTCACCGTGTAAGAACATTGAGTTGAATAGTGAGTTCAAGTATTATTCCTACTTTATTTTGATGTTGATTTGAATTTTGGAACCTTAAGGTATGTCTTCTTGTTGTTTGGCCTATCGGGTCTCATCTGTTTAGCTTGTTATAATCATTTTATAAGTCTCCGTTTATGCACCTTTCTTAGAACATTTTTAGCACCTTTTCTGTTTCACCTGATATTAAACACCTTTTACCTATACTCGGCGAAATACTTGTCTCGAAGTCGCAGTGGCGACACTGTCAGACAGGAGTTGAGAAGCTTATTCGGATCTCTCCTGACGACGGGCAGAGCATACTGTCTGAAACTGTCAATCACACATAAAAAGGAAAGCTTTTAAATATATGGCAAAAGGAAATTTAGGATAAAACGCGATCTTATCTGTAACACGTCTTCTCAGCTCAACAGCAAGCACACTTAGCGCGGACACTATTTGGCAAGCTTCCGTAAACAATGTGACGTCATAGGCGCTCGACCAATCACATGGCGGACCGGACACTATTTCGCACCGGACACCTTTTGGTCACTGACCTCTATACATATGGACAGATCATCATTGTTTCATTTTGAAGTCGGCATGCGGAGAAGTGCAACATGGCGGACCCACGACGTCACTCTGTGAGCCAATGAAATGTCCAGGTGTTGGTACGATACGTATTACGTAATGTTTATAAATACAAAATGTACAGAGTAAATCCACTGACCTCTACACCTAGACATTCCATTGGCTCACAGCAGTGACGTCTCGGCTCCGCCATGTTGCACTTCCAGTTCGCGCCGACTTCAAGTGTTAGCACAGCAGAATATGGACAATGATCCGTCCAGGTGTAGAGGTCAGTGCTTTTGGTACGACACCGGGAAGAAGAAAATGGCGCCAACCATGTCGATCTTTAGGATTTATAGTATAAATGAGAGCAGATTCGGCGATTAATTATGCAAAACAAGGCTGCGTTTTGACTTCCCATTCTTTCCATTCATCAGGCGCCTGTTTGCGTCTTCTGTTTTCTGTTGTCAATTTTAGTGACGGAATATTTCTCGTTCAAGTCGTGTGATTTTTTTCGTTTCAATACATTGAGAAGCTAGTAAAATGTTTACAAATTTAAAAAAATCATTGTAACCATTTTTTTTCTTCAAAAACTCCGACATTTACGCGCTAATTTTCCTATTCGAGTGGTTCTATTCCGGCCCTTGATTGCCACACGCATGAAAATAAACATTTGAAATCAATGCACGCTCATGACTGAGACTAGCGTCGGGCTATACTAGTCTTGTTTCGTACGTCACTTAGAATATTGATTCACGAACAATTAACGCTTCGCTAAAACACAACTTGGGCTACGCCATATCCAGAAATTTATTAACCCCAAAAATTATGTGTGTAAAATAACACCTTCCATCGTGGACCCATTATTGTCCCTCTTTTGCTTGCACTTGTGTGTACCTTTTTGGAAGGCCTCCCGTAGGTTCTATACACACTTTGTCATTCGCGGACCCTATGGCCGTTTATTGTTCCACGTCCACTGTTTTTAATGTGGAGACAAACTCACACGCAGGGTACCGAATGTAGAAACACTCGGGCCTAGTACCGTTTGCTGACGTGCCTAAAATTAATAACTGTTTATTGGTGCGTGAAGTTGGTGTAAAATGTTGACCGTTTGGTAAATGTTGATGTATTCGTTTGAGTACCGGGGCGAATTAGAATGCATCTATTTTATCATTGATATGTTAATGTGTATGCTCCAGTGGTCATGGCGGGTATTTTGAATGGGTGCGGTACGCACTACTAGTGGGAGTAATGTGTCACTTCAAGCTTGCTATCACCAACGACAACACATACAATTTAATTTAATTGTCTATAATTGTATAAAATAATTAATCATTAGATAAATTTTGCTCTTATAATAATTGAATTATGTTGACGAGCGAAGCTCCCTTTATATCCCTTATATTGTTTAGCTTGCCTGAGAGTGGCGATCTGCATTGGTCAGGCATACGTTTCCACTTTTCCCAAAAATATAAAAAGATAGGTTTTTGTGGTTTTTCGTATCTGGCGATCGCTATAAACAATATGTCGAATTCAACTTAACTTATAACGTTGACAAATATATCGATATACATAAGTATACAGTTATTGGCAATGTGGTGTTTTGCCCAAAATGAAGCAGTAATGTCGAAGCAGTAATGTTGTCGTCGTAGTACATGTAGTAGTAGTAGTGCATGTAGTAATTAAAGTGGGCGGGTTCTACGCCGGTTGCTGCAGCTCGCACAATACCAAAATGCTTGAGTATGTTGTGTTTTGTTTGTGTACGATAATTTAAATTATAACTATATTGTTACCATGAGCGCGACTGGAAACTGCCTATTTTCTGCTTGAACTGCGGTCGGGACCAAGTGAAACCGAGCTATTACACATCGATCGACGTTCAGTTTGATTGCTTCCATGTTAAAGGTGTACACTCGGCCGGTAAAACAAAAACCAGTCGGGTTTTACGTTGTTTTACTTATTATACCCAAGCTTCTTGGTTGCTTATTCACGGGTTTTATTCAAGAGGAAGCCATTTTAATCGTGTTCACTTACTGAATGTATTCTATAAATTGTGAACTGTTGGATGATTATGGTATACAGACTATTTTGTGCATTCTAGCCTCAATTTCAATATAACTTGTATTTAGTGGCTTAAAACATTAATATATTTGTAATCACAATTTTTTAATTATTCATCAGAGGAGACTGGTAGTAATTTGTCATTAACTTTAGGTCATTCCTATCCGCAAGTTCCTAAAATGAAGATTTAACTTCACTTTCAATTCAATAGGGCCCATGTGGCCGACTCGTGAATAAAGGCCCGCGGTTCGATGGCTTAATTATTAGATGACCAATTGTATTACTTCGTATCCTGAAATAATATCTGGTATAGTAGCTTAGCAAAAGTGTGATGTTGATGTGAACGTTACTTTTCTATTTTTTCAACGAGTTTTGCTTGACAAATTGTAAAGTGCCCCTTTAACAGTTAATTATCCCTCGATATAACGTATTATACACATCGCCAGCTAAGATATATAGACACAAACGAGGAGTTCACATATCATTGAAGTCGCGGGGAAATGAGACATTTAGTGGCGAAATTGCAAGGTATATCGCAATTTATTAGGTTTTGTTTGAAGTGCTTTTTCGGCCACACGTTGATATCAAATCAAATCGTTTGTGATTTGTGTACCTGACCACTATTAACTTTACAATCGGATATGTCCTGTGGCAGAGGTCGGGCCGCAGTTTCAGGCATCGGTTTCGCATTTGCTGTGATGCTTAATTGTCTAGATGTCTGCATCCCGGCTGTCGTACACTGCCCGCCGTTGTGGACTCCTTGGGGTACATCTTGCTACCGTCTTACCGACCGGGAAGCGAGCTGGGACGCAAGCCAGGCCAGTTGCCGCGGCATGGGCGCGGTGATGGCCGCTCCTCACTCCGACGAGGAGAACGCATTCATGGCAACCGCGGCAAACGCGGTCGGCGACGGATGGCTGTGGGTCGGTTGCAAATTCACCGACAATGCATGGAGGTGCGAGGGCCAGGAGGTCGGGCTGGCGTTCACAAAGTGGCGCCCAGGAGAACCGGAGGTCACACCTGGTTCCAACCCACTTCTTGATTACTGCTCCTATGTGAATGCCAAAACGACCGAGTGGAACGACGTCCCGTGTACAGATGAGCCCCAAGCAATGTGCGTCCTGCGATCGGCGCCAGCGCACATTCAGCAGCGAGGCTTCTCTCAAGGCGACAGCCAGCAGCAGCAACCCAACTGGTGCCTCGTCGATCATGTCATCAGAGAATTCGTCACCAAGAGCGCCTCGAGATGCGCCTCGGCCTGCCTGAAGGAACCGAGATGTCGCTCCGTCAACGTCAAGGGAACCGATCAAGACCATAAACTGTGTCAGCTCAATGATGCAAGTCGCGCCGATGATCCAGAGAAGTTTCAGGAGGTCGGCACCGTATGTGTATACTTTGCGTAAAAAAATGTAACACAACAGGCGAATTACACACTTCAAACCGTCTTTGGAACAAGACATTCTATATAGTAGTCACTGCATGTCAAAACATTGAGTTGAATAGTGAGTTCAAGTATTATTCCTACTTTATTTTGATGTTGATTTGAATTTTGGAACCTTAAGGTATGTCTTCTTGTTGTTTGACTTATCGGGTCTCATCTGTTAGTTGTTATAATCATTTTATAAGTCTCCGTTTATGAACCTTTCTTCGAAAATTGTACTAAGCACCTTTTCTGTTTCACCTGATATTAAACACCTTTTACCTATGCTCTGCGAAATACTTGTCTCGAAGTCGCAGTGTCGACACTGTCAGATAGGAGTTGAGAAGCTTATTCGGATCTCTCCTGACGACGGGTAGAGCATACTGTCTGAAACGTTGAGATCCCCCCGGTTCTTTTCAGAACCACACAACTCACAAAGAATATTTTAATACCACATGGTTCTACCGCAAACAACTTTCATTTTCACCATGCAAACCTTCAAATCTCATCTAAATATTAGTTAATATATAAACCATGTGCTCTTTTTATTTACATCAAATCCGCCCTATATTCTGAGCTGAGATAAAAACTGATGGGGCTACCCTGGTAAAATGAGAAATAAATGTATAAATCATCGGAAACCAGAGGGCGCTCTTGCGAACAATGCCAACGTACCGCATGCGCACAACTTTGCAAATGTCGGCAAACGTTTGCGTGTTCGCATGAGTTTCACTGGCTTTTGTGTGTTTTTTAATCTATCTAGCTTCAGCGTGGACAGTTTTACCAGTAATGCAGTAATGTCATTAATACTAGGTTTTAACCATGGTTTTAAACATGTTCCTTCCTTCATATGGTTTTAACACGGCTGGAGTGAGCCGCCATTTTATCTCCACGTGCGTGGCACAATAAACACCGTTCGTTAGACAGTGAAATGCCACGACCACGCCCCCTTCGCTTAAGTTAAGTCACGCATTGGGCCTTCTCAAGTCACGCAGTTCTGTTCAATAGGAGAAGTGTTTTGCTTCTCCAAATCTTATTTGCACATTTGCGAAAAGAAAAACCTGCGAGGGAGTATAGGTGGCAGAATCCTGATTTCTACCTCAGAACATGGAGGAATTATTCCTCCATGCTCAGAAGAAGCCCATCTAAATGACATCGCGGAGCATGCAGGATTGGACGCAACTAATTAATAAACAGGTAGAGTAGAAATAGAATAAGGCCGACTACACCAAAAAAAAACATGTTTAGCGTCTCCGCCTGCTTTCTTTTTTGAGGCCACCTCCTTTTTGTAAAAATTTGTTTGCAAAAAAACCCAGAAAACAATGACAACAATTATTATCTTTTGGAGAAAAATAAAATAATAAAATAAAGTCGTATTTTTAGACTTTAGCATCACTGTGTACATGCTGTGAAAATAGCCAATTACATAGCCTACGTCTGTTTGGTGGTTGTCTTGAAAAATGTGTCGAGCGGCCATTTTGGGAAAAAAGAGCCTCCTTCCTTTTTTTTTTAAAGGCAGGACGCTAAACATGTTTTTGTTTTATTTGGCCTAATTTGCCGATTTGCATTTTTGTGAGTTTTAAACAGCAAAAGTGCTTAAAATGTATACTGATTGATAGGGTAGTATACTAGTAAAAAGAGTGACGAAAAAGTTTCTTAAATTTGTAATTTGAACTTATTGTAACTCAATTTTACTTAATTAAGTTTCATGGTGAACAACAAAATTGGCAGGACGGCACTAAAAGCTGAGACCTTTGGAATATCGGACCGGCGCTATTCAAGAAATTGAAGGAACATTTTATTTTCATAACTGCTTTTATTTTGTCTGCGTAATTATAAACATATATAGCTCATTAGAAGTGGACACTCAATACTGCCTTTAACCCTAACCCTGCCAGATCCAGCACAGTGCATATGTGGTGACTGCTTGACCTTGCTGGACTCTGCACACAAGTCAATGTGACAAAGTATGCAATCTGTTGCGTCTGGCAGGGTTTCTAGACAAAATAACCTACAGGGTTAGGGATATTTAAGAGATGAAATTATTCATTTCAAAATCATGATTGAACACGAGATCATAGATCAAAGCTACCAAATGTTCTTACACTACATTGCTACATAAAGGCAGATATATTTAACAACTGTGTATAAGTCCATTATAAGTATATAATTGCTTAGCCATATCGCCCATCAGTTTTCAAGGTAAATACAGCATTTGCAAATATCGAACATTTTTAATACCGAATTATTAAGAAATATCTTACTTATTTGAAAGTAAATATTAGTTCTAGGCATCCAGCAAAATGATTGCGCTAGATATCCTGTAATTGTTCCGAACAATTTAAATTTTCTAAAAAGCGGAAAAAAAATAGCTGCCTGAGGCCGGATTAAAACAAACGCCATTTTTCTTGCTTTTTTTTTTCGGCATCCATGATTGTAGAACTTAGGACAGGTCAGTTAAACGATATTTACTATAAAATACAACCCCCCACATCCACCTACCGGTATTCCTGATAATTCAAGCAATTACCAATGGTGTATCCTATCTTTACATCCACCCATTCCTGACAATTCAAGCAATTACCAATGGTGTATCCTACCTTTTGTTTAAAACCAGCAAGTGCATTTATAATTAGGGTTTATAGTGTAGCGATTCATACAGAATCATGCATAATTTACTCGTTAAATATAAGAGTAAGTTTCTTATAAAACCACTACAAAATTAGTGAAATTAAGTTTTTAATTTTCAGAGTGAAAAACGATCCAAAAAAGAACAATTTTGCTCTTTCTAGAAACCATACAAAAACAGCTTTTTGTCCCTGATAATGCTTTATTATTATTATTTTCTGGTAATGAAACCAAGGATCCTTCAAAAGCGCTCAAGGCACTGTAGCTCGTAAGCCAGAAGAAACCCGTAGACAGAGGGCTGTGTCAGCCAGGAACACCGGGGCAAACCCCTTTTCTTAGCGAAGAGTGTTCTGGGTTCTTTTACGTGCATTATACAATTTTATAATGTTATAATGGGAAAGATATATACACACATTATAAATTATACAACACACGGGACCTACAACTTTACGTCCCATCCGAAGGACGAAGCAATAGTGGTTTAATTGCCTTGCTTAAGGACACACGTGTCCCGGCCGGGATTCGAACTCACACTCTGTGGAACAGAAAACACACGCTCTTAACCACTCAGCCACGACACTCCACTAAAAAAATTAAAAGGAGTTCTTTTTTAAATTCTTAAAGGAGTGACAATTTCACTCATTTACAACGGTTTTTACTATTTTTGAGTGTAATTTTTTTAGAGATTCAACCTTTCGGAGAGCGAGTTTGTTTACTCTTTTGCTTTAGAGTTTCTTGTTAAATTACATTTGTCGGCTATATAACTCTCGACCACAATCACGTGAATTAATTATTTGTAATCGACATGCATCATATAGTTAATAAAAAAGAAGTCACCTTTAATAATCGTCCAAACAAGAACATTTTCAGGCATATTTCAGTATGAAAGTCATCTTAAATTAGAACGAAAAAATATGAAAGCTACTTTTGGATAATATATGCTAGCAAATTTGTTTTTGGATAAATGCAAAAATTATTATTCAACTGTAACAAAATATATACTTTCCGATTATTATATCTTGTTAAATTCGCACCTTCGTTTTCTTGGTTAGTACGTACTAGTAAACAGCTTAAAATTTGTCAAATTTTTTTTTCAGAAGCATTTTACTGCAATCAGGCATTAAACATCTCTTCAGAAATTAGTATCTTTTGTCATTAGGGCATAAGTCTTTTATTATAGCTCCAGCTTAACCCTAACCCCCTAGGCCTTACTTTGGGCTAAAGAACTGCGTACTACAGAATACTACTTAGTATTTTGTAGCATTGGGTCCCTCCTTGACTGATGATTGGGTGTGTACTGACAGAGTACAGATACTGCCAACTACAAAATACTAATAGTGGCAATACAGTTCAGTAATACTTGCCTGGCAAAAAATGCAGTACTTAGTCCAGCCTTGACCCATTGTGTCCCAAGTGACAATTTTTGCTGTAGTGTTTAGTACACCCTACACAGCATACATGGGCCATGCACACTCGGCAAGCAGAGGGACCCAATGCTAAAAAGTACTACGAGTGCAATAAGGGGTGAAGTACCAAATACTAAAAATTACTACAGGCATTGCACACAAGTCAGTGAGAGTACTGCATACTACTTTTTACTACTACTAGTAAAAAGTAGCATTAGGTAGGGTTAGGGTTAAACATACATCATTTCAGAAATTACTATCTTTTGTCATTGGGGCATAAGTCTTTGATTATAGCTTCAGCTTAATGTGCTTACATTAACCCTACATGTACCCGTACGTGTGCCGAAATATTCCTCACCTGTTGGACCAGAGGAAAAATGATACCAAGAAATCCCGTTTCGGTCCAGTAGTTTTAGCTTCAGACGCTATTTTGTGAAGCATGTTAAATTTGCGGACGCGGTTTAGGTATGTTTCGGTCTGAAAAGGACCTCCGACTGTGCTTTACAAAATAAGGTCTGGAGTTAAAACTACTGGCCCAAATTGAGATATCTTGGTGTCACTTTTCTTCCCTCTATCTCTATGGGCTTACGAGGAGGTAGCTACATCATCTTAAAGATGTCATGGCAGACCTCGTCCCAGCTGCCGCCGAGCTCCAGGCGACGCGCCAGGGATGGTTGCTCAGTCTCCACCAGACGGACGAACCGCTCTGCCTTTAGGACGGACTGGGCGATGCCTTCCCTCTCCTGTCCGTTCATCGCCAGTGACTGAGCCAAGAAGTGGTTGAGGTACAGGATGACCAGGTAGGTGGCCACCAGCTTCTCAATCTGCACGGCAACCTCTTCGCCTGCGCAGGAGCAATGGTATGAACAGTGTAATGAGTTTCGAGTGGACTCTTCGAAACTCAGTTGAAGAGCCCTGGAGTAGAACTCATCTTATCTTATGCTGCGTTCCAATCGCGTCGTGTTTATCGTGTTCACGAGTTCACAAGTCGTATAATTGCGTTCTATTCGCCTGGTAACTCGTGTTCACCAGTGGTGAACTCGAGGTGGATTTTTTTTCTCCATGTTCACGACTTCATAAACAATGAAATAATCGCGCATGCGTGTTGGTTCACGTACGAGTTTTTGCGCGATAAAGAATGTCCTTACGGCAGGACTAACTCGACTGTGCGCGTGCGTCTTGGTGAGTAGCGTTTGGAACGCAACCCACTCATAACATGGAGACATTCACGGTCAACACGATAAACACGACGCGATTGGAACGCAGCATTACTACATGTATTGGGAATATAAAGCCTTTTGCAACTATCCAAAAAGTAACCAACCAAATTATTGTTCAAAAGCTTGATGTTTAAAACCAACCATGCCCTTTTGGACAGGATGTCTAGTTTTCCTACATTTAACCAGTTCGCGCCGGGATTATTTTAAACAAAACTGGGCGGTGGTACCGGGAAGCACAACCACACATTTCAAGCCTTGCTCGTGTATGTACGTCCTCCGGCGCGAACTGGTTAAGAGAGTTGAAAGTTGCACTAAATGTGTTCCTAAGTACAAATTCAGGTCATAAACCCAAATGGGCCTAATAGATTCAATATTCTGCTTACCGAGTGAATTCACTCCGGCTGCCTTCAGCATGTTCTTCACTGGCTTTAGTTGGATTCCGACGTACACTTTGATGCCCCTCAACAAGCCCCATGATCCATCCTATGTCCAAAAAAGGAGCAAAATGTGGCAATGGGCGAATGCACGGAGCTTTACTACAACCATCTCGGACATCGTAGCCCTTACATTTGCTAGAAATTTCCAATATTTACATTATAATAACTGTTGAACAAGATCGTTGAAAATGTATAATTTTGGACTTTCTTTTATTTTTTGACTGAAAGGTGTGTGGGTTAGTCCATAAATAATGGATCCGAAAGTAGCGTTTTTGAGTGCCCGACGTCAATATTATTGACAAGAAAATCGCGATCGCGAACAAAAACCCCAAAACAACATAAGAACCACTGCTTGACGCCGGTTGAAAACGAACGCCGTTTTTCTAGCTTTTCTCAGCATTCATGATTGTAAAACTTCAAACGGGTCAGTTAAACGATATAAACTATAAAATACGACTCCCCAAATCCACCCATTCATGATAATTCAAGCAAGCAATTACCAGTGGTGTATCCTACATATACCTTTAACTTACACCTTGGTAACATTTACATCTGAATACCCATCAAAAATATATAACAAATAATAATAATAAAGAGGTTAAAACATAATACCCATCACCTTACCACATTCTGATTCCTCTGCAATTGTAGAATGGCCTTAAGACTGAAATCTCCGTTATGCTCCCGGAATTCTGTTTAAAAAAATTGCAGAAATCACGATACAAGACACTTGTTTTGTGGGGAAAGAAACCACACAGATTCATGAACAAAGATATTGTAAATCTTTTTTTTTTAAATGTTACACCGTTTACAAAATTGACATAGTTAATTTCCTAAGGACACTGATTCTGAAACTGAGAAATAAACAGTGATCAAATGTGTGGGGCAGCATTTTTAACGTTTTAAATTATTGATAACTTTATCTCAAGATTAAAGGGATCGTATACGTTTGGTAATTGGAACCCACTGTTTGTTTCAATCCTATATAGTAAAAGTATACCATATAAAACTGACCTGTACGAATTTCATTTCAAAAGGTGGTAGCGATTTTGAGATATTGCCAAAAATCTGGAGCGGTTATGTCCACGCAGGAAGAATAATCTGCATTGGAATACACACTCTGAGAAACGTCACTGCAGTAACGCTTCTAAGATTCCAATTTTTGGGGACAAAAAGTGATATCTTTTTCCATAACCGCAGTACTTCGGAGTGAAAAGTTTCTAAAAATGCATTATACTATCTAAAGTTGCTTTACTTCTTACCAAATAAGTTTTTATTGCCATAAATTTTTGGAGTAATTACCAAACGTATACGATCCCTTTAACAATGGAGGCTGCCAACGTAAATGCCTGGGCAGCTGCCTCCTTTTTTAAACTCCCATAGAATCTTTAAGAAAATGTCATACGGCGTAATACAATTTAACACAAATCCCAAACAGTCAACGAGTATACTTACTTGATTCTGATGCAGCAAAGCCCAGTGGTGAAGTAATGGCTGTGCTTATCTCCACCTCATAAGAGAGATCACTGGCAATGTCCACAGAAGGGAGTTCCGCTTTCCGAGACTTTGGAATGTTTTTAGATTGCTTCTTCTTCATCACAGAAAACCTTCGCCCGCCACCACCCATCGCACTCGCATCAAAAAGAGCGGCGCATTTCAGGGCTTTTGAAAGTTCCGAAGAAGCCTTTTCGAGATTAGGGATTCCAAGAGCTTTCATATTCGTCTCCGCTTTGTCTGCCTTTTTCTCTTCTTCTTCTTTCTCGTCTTCTTCTTCTTCTATATCGAGGACCTCTGCAGATGTAGCTCCTTCTTCGCCACTTTCTGATGGCCTTTGCTCTACATCTGCCGGACTGTTAATCCCACGGAGTAATTCAAGATTTTTTGGAACCCCCTGTGAAACACTATGTGATTTAGTAGTGCATCTTAAGTTTCTTAACCATCGATTTTCTCGTCTCACATGTCCTACTTGTGGCAAAAGGGAAGAGGGAGGCCCTCCCCTCATGAGTGGGTGTCCCTGGGGTGCTATTTTGTCCCTGGGAGGTGGTGGCGGTGGCGGTGTGTCAGAGCAAGGGGCATGAGGTATGTCTGCCAAATGGGGAAAGGGAAGTTCAGCACCAAGGGGAGGGGGTGAGAGTGAGAGTGAGCGTGAAAGTGGGCTCGAGGGTGGGGGTAGGCTTGAGCGTGAGAGTGAAAGTAGGCGTGAGTGTTGGAGTATGTCTACAGAAGGGGGAGGGGGCAGTCCAGCACCAGAGGGTAGGGGTGGGCGCATGGGTATGGGTCGGCGCAAGGGTATGGGCGGTGCTGCACCTGCAGGAGTGCCTCTAGAGAAAGATTTCAGGAGAGGTGGCACTGCACCAGAAGAGGGCCGGGGAAGAGGCCCATCAAACGGACTAGAAGCTAGGGATGCCGTTGGCATCATCTGCCCCAAGCTAGAGGCTGCACCCAAATCAAAAGGGATTTCTCTTGCTGATTCTCGAACGGATCCAAACATCATCGGCGGCTGTTGGATGCCTCCAAAACTCATACCTGGTGCTGCAGGCGGCTGCTGTTGGACACCCCCAAAACCAAATCCTGACGATGTAGTTGGCGGCTGTTGGATCCTTTCAAAACTCACTCCTGTTGCCTCAGGTGGCTGCTGTGTAATGCCTCCGAAACCAAATCCTGACAATGTAGTTGGCTGCTGTTGGACGTCTCCATAACCCAATCCTGACGCCCTGGTATACCGCTGTTGGATGTCTCCAAAACTCACTCCTGTTTTCTCATGTGGCTGCTGTGTAATGCCTTCAAAACCAAATCCTGACGATGTAGTTGGCTGCTGTTGGACGCCTCCAAAACCCAATCTTGACGCCATAGTATACCGCGGTTGGACACCTCCAAAACTTGCTTCTGTTTCCTCATGTGGCTGCTGTGTAATGCCTCCGAAACCAAATCCTGACGCCGTAGTTGGCTGCTGTTGGACACTTCCAAAACCAAATCCTGGCGCCATAGTTGGCTGCGGGCGGATGCCCCCAAATCTCATTTGTGATTCCTCTGGCGGCTGCTCTTGGTCACCTTCAAAAAAGATTTCTTTTCGCACATGCTGCTGCTGCTGCTGCTGCTGCTGCTGCTGCTGCTGCTGCTGCTGCTGCTGCTGCTGCTGCTGCTGCAGCTGGTGCAGTTGCTTTGCTTTACTGACTGATAATGCTCGTGAAGCGAGTACTGGTGGTGGCAAACCAACCATGGCTCCCTTTGGTGCAGCTATTTTTTTTTTTAACTTGGGTGCTTCTTCAACTTGGGTGCTTCTTGGAGTTGGTGGCCTTATGCCAGTGGGAGGCGGCGGGGGAGGGGGAATGCCAGCTGCCTTTTGCTCCGGTGGTAGCGGCAAATCCATCGGTGGTCCCGTCCTTTTAATGGAAATTGTTCTTTTGGAATGCTGTGTAGAGCGAGTATGGGCAGCAAGCTGTTTTCCAGAGAACGGCTCTAGCGACTTCCCTGAGACTGCGGCCTGCGAAGGTGATGTGGATCTCAAGAAACCAGAGTTAGCAAAGCCCAAGGACTGGGCATCAGGGGAGAGAATATTGCAATCGTAATCGAAAGAGGGATCATGGGATTCAAAATCTTTGACAGGTATTGGGGAGATACTTGCGCGTGCAGAGCCCGTCTTTCTAATCTTTCTAGTTGTGGAAGGTGTTGGAGTCTTCCCGACGACAGCGATCTGCGGAGGTTCTGTGTATGTCAAAAAATCAAAATCTAAGGACTGGTCATCAAGGAAGGCAGCTGGTTGGGCTGAAAGGGAAAGACATTCAGAGAATACGATCTCTTTGACGGGTGTTGGAGAGCTACTTGCGCAGCGGACTTTTTTTTTCTTTTTCTACAGGGCTGATATTCATAAAAGCCTGCTAAGCCTAGTTGGCTGCTAAAATGACCTCTAGTTGACAGCTAAGTGATATTCATAAACTTAGTAACTTGCTAAGTTAATTGCTAACATTAGAGTTGATCTGAGGTGTCTCTAAGTCACTAGCTGGCAATTTGCCTGATGTCCCAGCTGCGTGCTTAAAATATGCGTGCTTAAAATAAAACTGTCAACCAGCTGGTAACATTCTTAGCAAGGTTTTATGAATACAAAATTAGTTGGTAACCACGGAGCAGCAAACTACGGATTTAGCGGGCTGCTAAGGCCCAGTTGGCTGCTGAGTTAGCAGGTTTTTATGAATATTAGATTTGCAAGAGCGCCAAAGTCTGGGTTTGGGCGGTCTGTTCTTGACACGAGAATCTTGAAAGGTGGTGGACAAGTACGCGTGTACTTCCGATCCTGTTTGAGTTCAATGAGTTTCGCGTGTCAAGAACAGCCGGTCTGAAAAGCCTAAAAATAAATATCGGCCGATTATTTGCCAAAATGACCGAGAAAGCCTATTATATAAGCTTACCACTGTCGGACACGTATTCATCACCTAAGCCGTACGAATCCCCTGAACCATAAACCGCTGTCTCATAAAACTCTGTACGACAAAAGAAAAGTAAAATGGAAGATTTTGCAGGATTGAGGATGGTGCAACATTAGAGTTAATCTGGGGTGTCTCTAAGTCACTAGCTGGCAACTTACTTGATGTGCCAGCTGCGTGCTTAAAATATCTAACTGTCAACCAGCTAGTAACATTCTTAGCAAGGTTTTATGAATACAAAATTAGTTGGTAACCACAGGGGCAGCAAACTACGGATTTAGCGGGCTGCTAAGGCCTAGTTGGCAGGTTTTTAAGAATATCTGTCCAGGTTGATCAGATTTACAAAAGTGGCGGTCTGTTCTTGACGATCAAATCTGAAAAGGTGGCGAACAAATTACGCGTGTACTTCTGATCCTTAGAGTGCGATGTTCTTGGGTCACGTTTCCGCCGTTTCCAAGCGCAAGAACGAGTCTCTCGTGTCAAGAACTGAACCTAGCCAAAGTTTATGCTAAAAAAAAAATCTTGTACAAATCCTATGGAGAGGCGTCTGAAAAGCCCCCAAATAAATATCGGCCGACTATTTTCCAAAATGACCGAGAAAGCCTATAATATAAGCTTACCACTGCAGGACACGTATTCATCACTTTCGTCACTTATTTCGTCACTTATTTCGTCATCACTTCCGCCATGCGACATAACAATTGGACTATGCGCCTCTGTCCGACAAAAGAAAAGTAAAATGGAAGATTTTGCAGGATTATGGATGGTGCAAAAAAGCAATTAAGATACTGTGAAACCGTGATTTTTGTTGGTTATTTTTCTAATTTTTTTTTGTGTGAATTATGTAATTTACAGCCAAACGAATGCCCCCCCCCCCAACAAAAATAAAGGTGGTTATTTGGGTTAAGAATTTGATGAAAATAGTTTACAAAAATTGTTCGGCCATTTTCTTGACATGCCAAAATCGCCCTTTCTTAATTGGCATGTATTTTCCTGCCAAACAAAGTTAATTTAAGCTGGAAAATATGCCACTTGAAAAAAAAGGGAAAATAAAATGTCTGAACGTTATACATTAACAATACTCGTTAACTGCTTCACTAAAACTTTATTTCGGCCATTGGTTTTAGACTTTAACCAGCTCGCGCCGGATGACGAATATAAACGCAAAGTTTGCCCCAGATTCAAAACGGATGACGCATAAACACGCCACGAGCAAGGCCGGAAATATCTGTCAGCAGCGAGCAAGGCCGGAAATGCGTGGGTGTGCTTCCCGGTACTATCGGCCTGAACACGCCTCAAATCAAGTTTCGTTAAAAATAATCCCGCCCGTCGGCTCGGTGATGTTAAAATAATAACGGCGCGAACTGGTTAGTTTGTACGATCCTAATTCAAAAGCCAATGATACACGACTACCTAGAATACGGATTTTAAGTCATCCTTTCAATTTAAGATTGTTAATCTGCTGTAACTTTGCGAGAACCGCAAAGACCATTTTAGGCTGCCATGTTTGTTTGTGTTTATATTGTCTTTGCTTTGTATTTCAAGAAGGCGTACCACAACAAAGAACAACGACCCTGTGCAATGTGTCCTCATCGTGCTTTACATCGCCGTAGAAATCCTCCAGTGCTATTCCGGTCTGTTGGCAAAAAGTAAAAGTCATTATTATTTTTTCAATGCAATTTCCCCTTCTGGCAACTACTAACATTTAATTTACTCCCATCAAACAAGTCTCCAAAGCCTGCGATAATTTAAATTGCAACCACAATCGGCATTTGTAGCTACGCACGTGTCGTGCACTAAACTACCAATAATAGCACTAGCACTCGCATGTGCGTCTGCGTTAGTCGAACACTTGAGCGCATTGTTCGCACCGGAGGACGTATATAAACGCAATGTTTTCCCCAAATTCAAAACGGATGACGCATAAACACGTCACGAGAAAGGCCGGAAATGTCTGTCAGCAGCGAGCAAGGCCGGAAATGTGTGTCAGCAGCGAGCAAGGCTGGAAATGCGTGGGTGTGGTTCCCGGTACCATCGGCCTGAACCCGCCTCGGATCGAGTTTCGTCAACAATAATCCTGCGCCTCGGCTCGGTGGTGTTAAAATAATCCCGGCGCGAACTGGTTAACCAACTACTGATGAAAATGTCCAATTATGTGACGAGACACATCCTTGGAAAGGACACTTTAATTATTTTCTTTAAAATGACAGCACGCCATTTCACATAATAATTTCACAGTGATTTTCTAGCGTCATAATAAGTATCTCTTAAATTATGGCCCTGTCACACCAGAACGTTTTAGGCCAACGCGTGAGTAGCGCGTTAAAAATAGTTGATACGCTGGCAATCGCTGAACTTCAAGTCAAGTGGAACCGTGATTTCAGCGTGTCCATAACGCGTTGATAACGGGTTCATAGCGTTCGCCAGCACGTGAGTAACGCGTTAGTAACGCGCTCGACGAGTGATGAACGACTGCCCAGCGCGTGAGTAGCGCGTTCCAACACGCGCAAGCGGACTGCAACGACCACATGATTAGTTGTATAAAAAGCCGACGCTCTACTACAGTAATGGCCCTGTCACACCAGAACGTTTTAGGCCAACGCGTGAGTAACGTGTTGGAATTTCGGCAACACGCAGGTAAACGTTGACTAACGCTAGGCCAGTGTTAGCAACACGCTGAGCGTGTTACTCACACGCTGGAACACGCTGTCACACGCTGAGGCAAACATACATTTTTCAACATACCTAAAATGTTCAGCGTTTGCCAGCGTGTGACTGCACACGTTGGCGGCGCGCAGGAAGGTCGTTACTCACGCGTCGAACGCGCTAGACGATCGTTACCAACCCACTACTCACACGCTGGCGACCCGCTGTCGTATTTTTACTATAAATCAGTGATGCGTTCCTCACACGCTGAGCGCGTTCCTCACACGCTATTCACGCGCTGGCATACGCTATGAACCCCTTATCAACCTGCATGGACACGCTGAAATCACGGTTCCACTTGACTTTTTCTGTGAAAGTTCAGCGATTGCCAGCGTATCAACTATTTTTAACGCGCTACTCATGCATTGGCCTAAAACGTTCTGGTGTGACAGGGCCATAACCAGCGTGTCAACAGCGTACGCCAGCGTGTGAGTAGCGGGTTGATAACGATCGTCTAGCGTGTCCGACGCCAGAGTAACGAACCTCCAACGCGCCGCCAGCGTGTGCAGTCACACGCTGGCAAACGCTGGAAATTATAGGTATGTTGAACAAAATATGTTTTCCTCAGCGTGTGACAGCGTGTCCTAGCGTGTGAGTAACGCGCTCAGCGTGTTGCTAACACTGGCCTAGCCTTGATCAGAGTTTGCCAGCGTGTTGCCCAAATTACAACACGTTACTCACGCGTTGGCCTAAAACGTTCTGGTGTGACAGGGCCATTATACAAGTACGCGTTTCAAAAGTATTTTTGGTTGGTTAAGTTTTGAACAGCTGCAAAAAGTATACTTCAGTTGAATAAGGCATAAGGCTGATTTTCTGACGGTCAGAACATTAAATATCAACGTGTGATTGAATCAATACCCTTCGCAACAGTTGCTTATCTGCCTTTGATGGGAACCTGAGGAATTCAAGCAAATCCATGACTTTCTCGTACAATCTCTCGGCTCTTAACACGGAGAAAGACAACTCCATCTCCGCCTTGTCCAGTAGGTCGGCTAATGCGGACCACTTGTTCCCGGAGGTCTAAAGAGCAAAAGACGCAGGAAAAGAATTACGGTGAATACGGGTCATTCTGTGAAGTTGAAACACGAAAGTGTGACATTGGGCTGCATGCCATCTAATGACTAAATATAGATTCCTAATATTTGTCCAAAATCACACGATATACATGTAGTAAACAGTCTTTGGTCTGGAGAATTCAAAGTTTAAATGTCCCCAGCAAGTCAGTTTACCACAACGTCCGTCGATATATTGATATTACTCAAATACTCGATACTATTTTGACATCGATATCGCCGATGTCACTTTTTTAATCATATCAAAATATCGACACTTGGATGTACATGTATCAAAATTTTGATGTATCTAAATTTCGATGTTCCTAAATGATATCGAAAACACCGAAAGAGTGTCAGATTATCCAGAAAATCTCAGGGCTTTGGTATATTAGGAAGTGTGCAGTCTTTATTTGTAGCTTAAAACATTTGAGTAGGCCTATTAAATAAAATACGTTCGACGACCAACTGCGGTTGTAAAGTTGTTCTTTGTGTTTAACCCACGGCCCGCCGCTATAGTTCACGACCGCTTGCGCAGTAAAATCTCAAAAGAAACCGGCCATGCCGCCCCAGCCTATCGGTTGTTTGGGACGTAACCCTCCATTGATCTGATGTCATTTTTGGGTGTCCAATCACGAGTCAGGAATTGTGGGGAGCGTTCTCTGCACCCCAATATTTGCCTAGAAAGCGGAAGCGGCAACTGTAATCATTTCTTATCTTCGTTGTAAAACCATAAACACGCGGGCTGGCGCAATTTGATATTGTTCGAACCGACAACATGCGCGGAAGATCAAGCCGTAAACCGTTATATATGCAACCCTATTAAACTGTCGGTCTTCAGTATATTGAGCGCTGTTTTTAGGCTTTATCTTGCACACTGAAAATAAATCGATACATGTATATCGAGTATACTCGATATTGAATTTCCGATATCGATTATTATAAAAAAACTGACATCGACGGACGTTTGTGTACCAGATGAGATTCAAATTTACAGGTAGAATAGACCATGTACAGATATCGAAAATGTTTACTACCGAATTATTAGGAAAAATCTCACTTATTCAAAAGTAAATAATGATTGTAGGCATCCAGCAAAATGATTGTGCTAGATATTGGTCTGGAGAATATAAAGTTAAAAGGAGCCAAGCATTTTTTGTAAAGTCAGTGTACCAGATGTTATTTACATTTAACTCGCAAATGCCTTATTGACTCGAGTTAAACATTAGACTTAACACGACTCGACTACACACTGTGACACTACGCATCTTTTTAACCAAATGACTCACTTCGATTCGAGTCACTTTTTTTTTAATGACACGGCTTGCGTTGCAATAAGGCATTACAAAAAAAAATGTTATGTTGGCGTAACGGGCCCCAAAAAATAGGGTAGGTAGGTAGGGATTCTTTTTTTTTTTTTTTTTTTTTTTCCTCCAAGCAATGAAAATGATATGTTTTCTAATTGTTTAAGCCGGTAGTGATACACGATAGCGTGTCCAGGTTCAATATATACACAATTCACACACACAACAATGAGAAACGGTCAGAAATGGTTTCAAACGTATTTATAACTAGATTTATATAGATTTTAATCATTAAATTTCGTCCCTTGAAAAAAAATATATCCAGGGTCGGCCGTATTTTTAGGGTCGGTCGGGTTACGCCAACATAACATTTTTTTTTTTTATGCCTAATCAGTGACTTGTTACAACTCGGTAAAACTTACCATGGGCATCGAGTCGTCGTCGTCGGGATTCCTGTCTTCCATCCAGCCCAGGTACGGTAATGCATCCACCTCCTCCTTCGTCAACAATTCGGCAACGTCCACCGCAGCTTTGGGATTTCCTTCTTCCTCCTGGCCCAGAACAAAATGGATAAAAAAAACCACCAAATCACACAATTTATTCATTGAGAATTTGCATCACTTCACCTGGGCTGCATTTTGGCGGACGTAACTATTAAGGACTGTTTCGGTCGTCTGTCATTCGTTGAGCTGTGATCACATGACTGTTCCGACCAAAGTTCAGGGATCAGGTTTGGTTGTCACTTGGAATTAACGATAGCAAAAAAGGTGAACACGGTGTAAAACATTTCTAAAATTCATTTTTCTTATTTTTTTAGTTGTTGAGTTATATTTGAAAATACATAATAGTTGGCCTTTTTCATGTGTACAACTCGACACTTTTAAGGCCTTTCCTTTTTATATTGGCAAAATGTTGATCAATGCAAGTTTTAAACAGGCATAAGTTATTCTTTTAGTCCTATTTGAAGCAAAACAAACAGTAGTGTAGAGGAAATTGTATTCTTTCCAAATGCCTGAAAACCCTCATTTCAACCTCTGCCCAGTTCCGTCTCATTTTGCCAGAACCCCTCACACATGTTCAACTTTTACGTATTCGCCGTGCGAGTACCGTACTTGCCGTGACAAAATCGCGCTCGCTAGTATAAACCGACTTTTACTAGATTGCTTAAATCTCGTTTTTAAAACATCCGTTTTTCGTCCCGACCTTGTCTCGAACCTCCACCGCGACGAAGCTGGTGAACTGGGTCACGATGGAGTACTCCTTGCTCAGGCCGATGATGTAGCTCTTCCGCTCGGCTTTCCGAGCCTCGTGCTGGGTGCGTTCGGCCGCGAGGGCGCCCTCCTCCCAGTCGCGGATGATGTTGCGTGCCGTCAACTGGTGCAGAATCTGTTGCGAGAAGAAAAAGGAGGTCAATTTTTCCGAGTGCGAGCGTGAACATTTGGCGAGTGCCAAAAACAGCACTCCATTGATAAACGGGAGTCAACAATTGCTAAGCTAGCTATAAAGTCTGTTACCTTTCCTTCAGTGATGCTTAGTTCATGGGTAGACACCATCGTAGATACCTCTCTCCCGTCATTATTCGCTCGCAACGTCGCCTGAAGGAAAAACAAGGAAAACTTTAGAGGAAAAATGGGATTTGGTAGAAAAATGAAGGGGAACACTTGAGAGACCAAGAATACAAAAATGTGCTCAATAATTAAAAATACTCAGGTATTAAAAATACTTCTTTAAAATTGGCAAACCACATATTTATGAAAAATTGAGGAAAATCTTCCAAAGTAATTATCAAGAGTCGACTATCTCGGCATTTACCTGAGTGCAGTGAGGAACGAAGCCGTACACCACCTGCCGGGAACCGCTGAACAGCGACGTGATGCGATTGGGCGCCTGGACCGGTTTCGGGGCATTGTCGTCAAACTGGCACCAGTCAACTCGGACGGCCGACAGGACTGGCTGGGATGCCTTGCCCAACTGCGATTGAATCTGTTGGCGTGTATGCAAATTAGAATTTTGTTACGGAAATGTTATGAGACTATCACGATTCACCAGTTGTTTGTTTTAGTTGGCGTAGCGGTTCTTTCCTCGCCTTCCACCGCTATGACCCGGGTTCGAACCCCGCCTGTGCCAAATGTGGATTGGGTTTTCAGTCCCTGCCTCACTTCGTGGGTTTTCCCGAGGATATTCTTCTGGGGTTTTCCTCCAAACTCTATACTGTACCTTCTTCTCATTGTCTTCTCTCTACAGGTTTTTTTTCAGGCTTGCGAGCTACAGTGCCTTAGGCTCTTTTGAGGGATCCTTGGTTTCATGTACCTTCTTCTCATTGTCTTTTCTCCACAGGTTTCTTCAGGCTTGCAAGCTACAGTGCCTAGAGCGCCTTCGAGGAATCCTTGGTTTCATGTACATGTACCTTCTTATTGTCTTCTCTCTACAGGTTTCTTCAGGCTTGCGAGCTACAGTGCCTAGAGCGCTTTTGAGGGATTCTTGGTTTCATGTACCTTCTCATTGTCTTCTCTCTACAGGTTTCTTCAGGCTTGTGAGCTACAGTGCCTTGGGCGCTTTGGAGGGATACTTGGTTTCATTACCAGAAAGATTTAATAATAATAAGTGTCATGTGTTAGTTTCCAAGAACGACACTGACCTTGCCTTCCCACTTGGACTTGGTCTTGCTGTCGAAGAATTCAAAGGCTCCTGCGCCCGCTGTAGACAGGGCACGAAGAAGGTACTTGTTGGCTGTGGGGCTGTGGGAAAGAAGAGGAGGGACTACTTATTATTTTGTTCATTAGAGCAGAGAGCATACTGCGGTCTCGTGGTCTGGAGCTTCAAACTTGATATGTAGTTTGGTCTTGATGGTCTCTATCTAGAATCCTATTGATTTTGTTGTCGGGAATCAACCACTTGTCGACCGATTTTTCCCAAAATCAAATAAGTTGAGTAGGCCTAATATTTTGATCTTAACGAGATCTTCAGAGACAAAATGACTGTGCACATGAAACAAATGTATAAAGGTGGACATACAAGTATGATGCACAACATGGTTGGGAAAGAAACACAGAAGAGAAATAAGAGTGGAGTGGAACAATCAACAAAAGGAGAATTAGGCCAAGGGAATAAAAGGTCAGAGTGGGTAGGATCAACGACAGACCCCAATCGAACTTGGTTTGCACTTTTTTAGAAAAGAACATTGGCTAATTTGTAAAAAAAAAATGATTTGGACCCGAACCTGATGCCAAATGTGAAGACCCTCGTGTGGCGGCAGTTCCGCCGGACCGCGTCCAACGTCGCGTCCTCGTTACTGACGTGTCCGTCGGAGATGAAAAAGACGTTGCGCAAGGCACCGGACTTGAGCATAAAGTAAGCCAGTAGGGGGCGCCAGACGTCGGTGTTGCCCATGGTGGCTGATAAGCCCTGAAGAAAGTTCTGGGCGGATTTCATGGCGTCCGAGGTTTTGGTTTGGCTCTTTGGAAACAACTCTTCGAAATCTAGAAATCAACATAATCTGTTGTTGTTTTGTTTTCATTAAGAAGAAAGACTAATTTGGTACAAGTTTAAATTAAATTCAGAGTTGCTGATTTGGTTTTAATTAT
>JBAIAA010001691.1:0-18495 GCA_037893245.1 Crossaster papposus | reverse complement strand
TAATTTGGGACACTCCCGGATCGAGCCGCGAAAGCTAGACTAGCTCTGGTGTCGAAGGTAAATGTTCACGTACAAAATACTTCGGTTTCCACCAAGTAAAGGTTTGGATTATTACAATAAAGCTATTTTTTGGTCATGTTATATCCCTCCAATTTAGATTTGTTTAGTGTGCTTAAAACATGAATGATATTATTGCAATTTTATCTCCCTTTGCGTTGCCGTGTGGCGATCTCGATGCACCATTTCATATGTTTTATTTTGGCATCGAGATCGATGAGAGCGAGTGTGACCTTTGACCTACATGTAACGTGGTGAATGTGGCGTTGTTTAGTGTTGTTATCATGGTGTTGTTTAGTGTTGTTATCATGGTGTTGCCATGGTGTTACCATTAGTTACCATCGGACACAACCTATTCTACGATAAAAAAAACACCACGTCCTTTGCCACGACATTTTCTTACCAAGTTATTATTAACAGTTTTGGGCTACGGTGCAGTGGTGGAAGGATCATGAGATGATGAGGGGAGATCAAAAAAGGGCGATATATATATGTAGCGCAGCCAGTGTAAAGTTTCAGCGAGAGAATGACGCGACGCAATACAAATGGAGGCTGACAAAAAAAAGGACCGTAACTATACCCAGGCATTGGCAGCTATGCAGTTACGACATGGTGGGCATTCAGCGTGACACAAAACAAAACAAACGGAGGCTGACAAACAATTATAAGTATACATTGTTGTAACTACCCCGTTGGCGGCTACGATGTATGGGCAATCAAGCATGACCACGTAGTCGGCTACCTGGTGGAGTAGAGAAGTGGCGGGTATTTTGGCAAACTCGGCGAGCACGAGCAGCAATACAAGTTTATAGCATCTTGTCTAAATTAATGTTCAGACTCTTCCATGGTTTCGTCTGGTGTAACGTTAATTTGTATTTAACGCTAAAGCCAAAGGTTTATCATAAAGTGCCAATTTTGTAGCCGATGATCATGAAGACCTAGTCCAATATATGGCGGAGTCACTTAATTCTGTGCAGGCGCACACAGCTATGTCGCAGCAACAAACAATTACAGGGTTGTTACGTAAAATAGCAAAGACTAACAGATTCATATTATTATTCATATCATAATTATTCATATATTGCCTTGAATTATAGCACATAAAATATATATATTTTCCCATTTTCCAGATTTATTTTTAACCTCTCATATTACTTGTATTTAATAGTTTATTTTGTGTATATATCACCAACCTAAGATTGGATGGACAGGCTTTCGAGTCACAGTGTTTTCACTTTTGTTCATCCTGCCCATCTTAGATTGGATTGTCTTTATTCTGCTGTGAACTCCCTCCCACTCCCCCTTCTCTATTGATCTCCTTCTATACCTTCATCATCCCCACCCCTATCTCTCCCCCACCCTACCTTTGTACATTTGTTATTTCTGATTGGTACTTGTTATACCATTTATCTTTCATCTTGATTGTTTTTGATGTGTGCCTTTTCTTACTTCGAATGTACATGTTTGTATTTTGAATGCCATGGCCGAATAAATAATAATAATAATAATAATAATAATAATAATAATAGATAGTGCTCTGTTGATATAGGTGCGACAAACTGTGTGCGCTGCCTGTTCAAAGGCGAAAAACATAACAAGGGAGCAAAAAATGTCATTAGAAATAACATTTTTTAAGGCTGCATCTCAGTAATCCTTTATCCGATTTTGCAAATTCAAACTTCTACACAAACATCTACGAAGATTTATGTCTTGATTGACACAAAATTTGGCTATTAAATCCTTTTTAAAAATATCGTGTGCAGTCTCTATTTTACTAAAATAGAGACTGCACACGATATTTTTAAAAAGGATTTAATAGCCAAATTTTGTGTCAATCAAGACATAAAATTTTTAGACATTGATGAGACTCTTGCTGAGCAAATGCTTTTTCAAAAAATATAATCCAAGGTTGTAAAAGTGAATACCAATTTGAAGTCTTATCAAAAAAAGAAACCTCAAACATTAACACGTTTCTTTATTTGTAAATTTTAACTTCATCTTTTTCACAGTCTGATGACAAGGACCTACTCGTCATCATGAAACATAAAACAAAGACAAAGCATCTTGGAGATTCTACCCAAGATGCCGGATGTCATGCCAACAGTGGCCAAATAGATCAACCCCAAGCCATGGAAGGCTTGAGACGTTCAACACGGAAACGTTCAGCACCTAAGATGTTTGTTGTCACAACCAAGAAAGCTAGAACTATGTATTGGGCAACTGCAGAGAAGGAAAAGCTGTTGAAAGTTTTGCATGAGTAAGGACCCACAATGTTTTATTTTATTAGGCACTTTTGAGGTGTCAAAGTTGTCAGACTACATGTACCTGTTTTTAACGAGGTAATATGTAAAGTCCCAAGGACCTTGTTATAAAGGTGTTTACCTGTAATTTTACTTTTCATAAAATGAATGTTTGCTTTAAAATTAGGAGGCACTCTTTTCCCCCCAATCACAAACACCACCACCAACAGGAAGCATTAACCTTATTTTACTTTTTCTATTAAAAGAGTAAACACCCGACAACTTGGTGCAATACTTTACAAGGGTGTAAATCGCTACCCTTTAAAGCTGGTCCACAGGAGAATTGGTTGCAAGTCTATGGATGAAGTCAAGAAGTATGTGACGATGCTAGAACGCAGAGGAGCAGGTAAGGGTCAAAGGTCACCCAGACAAAGCCACTCCACAGTAAATTCTAAAGATAGTGTATATTTCGGAAATTCTACTATTGATGGTTTTGGTTTTTCTATATTTCAAACACAACCTTTTTCTCCTATTGTTTTGCACTCTTGACCTTAACCCTAACCCTGCAAGACACAACGTAGTGCATCAGGTAAAATCTTAAAAAATCCTGGGAAAAAAAGTCAGCTCAGCTCAGCATACTTATTGGATTGTTTCCTTCTTGTCTTTGTTGCAGGCATGGCATTGAGTCAAATGAAGCACCAAGCACCTTTACAGGTAAGACTCTCTATTGTACCGGAGTCGCATTTCTAACTCACCTTTAATTTAAGGTGATCGATAATATTCAGTGACTTAATACCTATTATTCTTTGATTATGATCTACATCATCAACAGTTTGGATTTTTGAGTATGCCGTGTGGTGTTGGTTTTTGCAAGAGTCAGGAGAATTCCTAGTAAATCACTCTGGGGCTTAGGGTTAAAAAATGGCTATCAATTAGTTGCTTCAGGATACTACATTCTTTTACTCTCCATAGACTTTGTACACAACCGCTGAAGTAGCGTCAGGATACTACATTCTTTGACTCATCTGTATTGTTTGGTTTCATTTTTAGAGTTGGTGTCAGATGGCAGATAAGTTGACTGTTCTGACCAGTGACAACTGCTCCCGTCAGTTGATTCGGGTAAGTCACTCTCTCTAATGGAGTACCATGGCCTCGTGGTCTGGAGCATTGGAGTTTAGGAAATTAACTTTGACCCATAAGCTACCTAAAACTACCCACCAAGTTTCATTAAAATCCCTCCAGTAGTTTTTCCATAATCATGCCAACAAACAAACAGAAATAACCTCTTTGAAGGAGGTAAAGAACTATTGTTAATGAACTAGGACATTTTATTAAGGGGTTGTCTAAACTACCTGCCTAATTGGACAATAGTGCTCTTTAGCATCTACATTGTTTGTTTAAATCCAACAACCTGGAGCAAGTTCGGTTGAGCGACTAGAGTCGACTAGATTTAATTACAGTCAATCAGCGTGATTTGACTAGCTCATCCATGTAGATGTAGATCAACCTAGCCCTGGACTCTGGTTTCTCTAGTCACTCACGAGTTACGCCACAGTTTCAAGATGGAAGAAAGGTAAACTGGGGCAAACTTTGCATAAAACTTTATGCAATAAGATTTATTATTTTTATTAATTGCACTAAATTAACTGGGAAAATGATATAAATAAAGAATAAAAATGTCTTTCCAACCTTTTGCGATGTTAACAACGTGATGGCCTGTGTCGTCTGTCACAAACCAATGCTAGATTTTATAGTTTAAAGTTGCCTGTGTCATTGTGGCAATGACACCAATTTATATGGCCATTGCTTACAGGTCTGTAGCATCCTGGCTCTTGAAAGCAAACATGAAGAGGAAGATGCAGTGGCTAAGAAAATTGATGATGGTGAAATAAGAACCTGTTCAACCTCATCAGCCACACCAGCATCAGCAACACCCATCATTTCAACAGGCAAAAGTTCGACATGTGACAATCGCGCCAACGGCGAAGCAACTTCTAAGGAGATTGCATCATATGATAATGCTTTAGGATCAGCAAAAGAAATTGCCATAACAACATCATCGAATGAACAGTCTGTGTTAGAGTCAGGAATGTCCACAGCAATGTCCACGAAAGATGCAGATGAAACAAGAGAAAGCAGTGCAACAACAGACAACATTTCATCAACGGATACAAGCCAAAGCATTTTAACAGCAGTACCAACAACAGAAAACAGCAGTTCGGCAACAACAGCACCAACAACAGACAGCAGTTCACCAACAACAGACAGCAGTTCACCAACAACAGACAGTAGAGCACCAACAACATCACCAACAACAAACATTTCATCAACGGATACAAGCCAAAGTATTTCAACAGCAGTACCAACAACAGAAGACAGCAGCTTGCCAACAACACCAACAACAGCACCAACAACAGACAGTAGAGCACCAACAGCAGTGCCAACAACAGAAGACAGCAGCTCACCAACAACAGCACCAACAACAGAAGAAAGCGGTTCACCAACAACGGCACCAACAACAGAAGAAAGCGGTTCACCAACAACGGCACCAACAACAGAAGAAAGCGGTTCACCAACAACGGCACCAACAACAGACAGCAGTTCACCAACAACAGACAGTAGAGCACCAACAGCAGTTCCAACAACAGAAGACAGCAGTTCACCAACAACGGCACCAACAACAGAAGACAGCAGTTCACTAACAACAGCACCAACAACAGAAGAAAGCGGTTCACCAACAACGGCACTAACAACAGACAGCAGTTCACCAACAGCAGCACCAACAACAGCACCAACAACAGACAGTAGAGCACCAACAACAGCACCAACAACAGAAGAAAGCAGTTCACCAACAACAGACAGTAGAGCACCAACAACAGCAACAACAACAGACCGCAGTTCAACATCAGCACAAGCAACAACGTCAGCAGCAGCAGCAAGAAACAACATTTTAACAACAAAGTCAACAGACGGTGCTTTTTCAACTGAATTCAATCCAACTGAGAGTAATGAACTAGAACTCAAGCCAGACTATTCTGCCATCTACACATACATTGGCAATCTCATGCAAGGTGAACAGAAAGAACTTGGCCCACTTGGTAAGACTATTGATATTCTTCTGCTTATTTTCATGTACATGTATTATTTGCTTTCAAAAGTTCGCAGCTGGTTGAGCAAGCTTATGTTGTATTGGGTAGAGATAACTGGCTGTAATCAAGTACAAGGTAAATCACAGACAAAAATGGTTCATTGCGGCGAGAAAGCAGTTGAAATCAAGTCTTTCCCTTCCTAGTCAACTAAGCTATAAACTGTGACAAAGGAAATTGTTGTCATTGTTCCCTCTTCATACTTCTGACCTGATCTTTATACTCCTGACCCGACCCGACTCCCCACCCGACTCCCCACCCGACTCCCCACCCGACTCCCCACCCGACTCCCCACCCGACTCCCCACCCGACTCCCCACCCGACTCCCCACCCGACTCCCCACCCGACTCCCCACCCGACTCCCCACCCGACTCCCCACCCGACTCCCCACCCGACTCCCCACCCGACTCCCCACCCGACTCCCCACCCGACTCCCCACCCGACTCCCCACCCGACTCCCCACCAGACTCCCCACCCGACTCCCCACCAGACTCCCCACCCGACTCCCCACCAGACTCCCCACCCGACTCCCCACCAGACTCCCCACCAGACTCCCCACCAGACTCCCCACTCAGACTGGCCCCACCAGGACTCCCCACCACCAGACTCCCCACCAGACTCCTCCACCCGACTCCCACCAGACTCCCCACCCGACTCCCCACCCCGACTCCCCACCCGATCGTCCCCACAGACTCCCTCCCCACCAGACCTCCCCACCAGACTCCCCACCAGAATCCCCACCAGACTCCCCACCAGACTCCCCACCAGACTCCCCACCAGACTCCCCACCAGACTCCCCACCAGACTCCCCACCAGACTCCCCACCAGACTCCCCACCAGACTCCCCACCAGACTCCCCACCAGACTCCCCACCAGACTCCCCACCAGACTCCCCACCAGACTCCCCACCAGACTCCCCACCAGACTCCCCACCAGACTCCCCACCAGACTCCCCACCAGACTCCCCACCAGACTCCCCACCAGACTCCCCACCAGACTCCCCACCAGACTCCCCACCAGACTCCCCACCAGACTCCCCACCAGACTCCCCACCAGACTCCCCACCAGACTCCCCACCAGACTCCCCACCAGACTCCCCACCAGACTCCCCACCAGACTCCCCACCAGACTCCCCACCAGACTCCCCACCAGACTCCCCACCAGACTCCCCACCAGACTCCCCACCAGACTCCCCACCAGACTCCCCACCAGACTCCCCACCAGACTCCCCACCAGACTCCCCACCAGACTCCCCACCAGACTCCCCACCAGACTCCCCACCAGACTCCCCACCAGACTCCCCACCAGACTCCCCACCAGACTCCCCACCAGACTCCCCACCAGACTCCCCACCAGACTCCCCACCAGACTCCCCACCAGACTCCCCACCAGACTCCCCACCAGACTCCCCACCAGACTCCCCACCAGACTCCCCACCAGACTCCCCACCAGACTCCTGACCGAACTTAAGAATTTGTGATGGACTAGCTAGTCTGTGCTTTACTTCTGATGTACTTTGTTCTTTCATTAAATTGCAGAGTCCCTAGTTGTTCTTGACTGCCTGAAAACTGTGGAAGAACACCTCGTAGCAAGAGACAACACAAAGCAGAAAAAGTTTGCCCAGAAACGTTTCTTAGATATTGTTGAAAACTTGTATCTAAGTATCGACGGTGAGACTGCCAGAAGGGCTCGAGGAGGATGCTTGAATGAAGATACTGAGACTGAGAATGCGGTGACGATGGCAGACCTAATGGGCACCAATAACAAATCACAGTCAAAGAAATGTCCAAGTGACCAATCAAAATCCACTTTACCAAAACCCAACCAATCAGAAAACAGCTCTGGTGTTGGCCAGTCATCCACAGCCAATAAGAGCAGCAGCATTGCAGAAATGCCCAGCCGCCTAGGTAGTCTCAATCCATTCGGTGTACCAGTTGATCTACTGGAAATTAGACAAGACCGATGAGGGCAGCAGACAGGTTGTCCAGGGGGTCACTCAAGCATGTTTGGATGCACAAAATATGTGTACACATACAATGTACATGTACATGTACAATACAGATGGAGTTGCATCATCCTATAAGTTCACTTTTGCACCTGTTTTCCAGCGATTGTTGATATTCAGGACTGTACCATCTGCCTAGAAAAAAAATAGGTTCTTACATACCTCTACCTTCCAAAATTGGGAGCCCTTCCCTTATTGTTGGGTCTAGGAACTTGTTTGCTGGGTCATAAAAGATGCCATTGCCAACTACAACAAGATTTTAAAAATACATGTATAATAATGTGTGGGTCAAGTGTGTAGTGGGTGCAAATGATAAACGTACATAACTGTACATTTGTACAAACATTCACATTGAGGACCTGGAAGCTCATGAGAATATTTGCCAGAGAAGCAGAGGTATTTTCAGCCAGTTTATCTATTGGAGTCTATCGCTTCTATTGGAAAACGCCTTGGCTTGAAAGGAAATAAGGATGCTTTTATAAGTATATAATTCAATACATGTACATAATCCATCACGTCAATAAAATGACATGAGAAAAAGAAAACAAATGCCAAAATAACCCGTCTAATTAGCGAGCTGTGGTCAATAAGCATTACCGATCTCACCTCAGCCTCCAGATGAAATGTGATCGAGATGGGAATCATCAAAAACGATTGTTGTGTTTGAAAAATTGATGAAGGCGCTGTGCATAAAGAGGGTAATGAAAGATACGAGTGAAACCATATAAGTCACGCTGTTTTGTGCATGTTGATCCTCCTTATTCGATCAAGAAAACTTCTCGTGACGCCCAGACCCAGTTCAAGTACATGTATTTGTTTAATAAAACATCTGGTCGGAGACTTCTGCCTTAATTAAAGCATTGGTTCACTTTCCTTACAACTGTTTTTGTATAAAACAAACGCATGCAGTTGGTACAATACTCCCCAGGTTTATTGATTCCGTCCAGGCAGTCGCTAGCATGCTTGTTTTTGTTTTTGTTCTGATTTTTTTCCCCGATAAAACACGCCCATTATTGGAACGAACCATCTACCGCCTTGAACACCATAATTGTGCCCGCCTTGGCCACCATAATTGTGCCAAGGTCCTGTTTTTTGCAGTTCTGAGTCTATATATACGCGGTCCTGGTGAAAGGTGTCAGTATAGCAATCTTGCACACCACGTCGTGTATGCAAAGTCAAACGCTCGCTGGAAACCGTTTTACCAAAGTTTATCGGAGCTGTTGATGAATATAGCCAATGAATATGGGTGAGTAGTTTTCTCATTATCTTATTTGTTTATATAATATCCAGATTTGTGTGCCCGAGGGACATATAAAATCTGTCTTAAAAATATGTTCTGTGTTTAGATTCATACACAACCTAATAATTAAGGACGAGAAATTTAAATATGATCGACTGACTTTCTTTTCCAAGAATTGTCCCTTTTCAAACTCTTTTAACCTAATAACCGTGTGTTAACTCTGATTATCGGGACGTTTTCAGTTGATACAAACATTAAATATTATTTTACGGCGGTGTTAGTAGTTTTTGTTGAGAACCTGAATATAAAACCGCTAGGTATTTATAAGCACTGACTGACAGATTTGAAAAAGGGGGAAATGTTCATTGGTTTCTTGTGGTATTTATAGTCTCTATTTTTCTATTGCCTAACAATCCCAAGTCATCATTTTAATATGAATTTGCACACCCTAAATGAAGTTGATTTTACCTGATTCATTCTCTTTCACAATCTTCATTCGCATTATTCCAATTCGTTACAGGTTTTCGTCTCCGTCGATTGTCGACTGCAATTTACACCACGTACCTCATTGGTAAGTACATGTACCATCCAATATCATCTTAATCTGATATGCACACGTTTAGACGGGGGTTCTAAAGTCGCGCCAATATTCTGAATGTTTGTGTTAGGCAAAATAGCTACATGTACAAAGAAGGTGTTTTAATTGAAATAGTCAAATATCTACTCTTGTATAGTTTCAGTGTCAATGGACAAGTGTCAATGGACAAGTGTCGACTTTGAGTTGCTCCACTATACTGAATTGTTACTGTCTTGGGGCCCAATGCGAAGGCTTTTACATTTTACATAAAGAAAGAGTTTAATGAGATTAAATATTTGCATGGCGAAAATGCAATAAGATAAGTATATTTTGCGGTAAGAGTTTGCTTTCTACGGGTAATATAAGGAGTAAGTTGACAGGTTTTACTGGAAATGTACTGCGTGATGTGGCGCGTCCAGATGTGCCTGTGTTTTTTTTATTTTAGGAATTACTCCAAAATTTTTTTTTTTATTTCACAACTTAATCTCTGTGTCGCTGCAGGTATGGTGGTAGGTCAGTTAGATACTGGGGTTGATCTTGGGGATCTTGGTGACATCTTAGATCAGTTAGATCTGGGTGACTTTGATTTCCTTGGGACAGAGGAACCCAACCAACCAGACGTCACAATGGAGCAAGGTAAACCTAAATGAAGCAGCCAATATTATATTAATGACAAAACAAGGCGTGATGAGAATATTAGGGACCATTAGATTTCCATACGGGATATGCGGCTCGAAAAAGGTCGCATATTAAACCATCATTTTGCGTTGTTGTTTCATCTGGTACATATCGGCAAATTATTTATCATATCAAAATGTTAACTTATATATTGAAAGACTGATGAAATTATAATGCCAAATGGTGATTTATTAGGCGACTTTTCCGAGCCGCATACTTATTCTGTACGCATAAGAAATATATGGTCTCGATTGAGTCTTGACGGCAGCTTCGAGCGAAGTAATGCAGCTACATTACATAATGAAAAGTATGTTGAGAAAAAATAATATGTTATGTATAATCACTCGGTGACTGAATTAAAATTGTATTGTTTACCAGTGTTTATTTTACCAGTCGAAAATGTCATGATATACTTTATCATCGAGTACGGCAATATTCTGTCGAGTTATGCGGTAGTTTAAAGGAACTTTGTTTTTACCTTTGGACAATACATGTAGTAATAATAATAATAATAATACAAGCATTTGTAAAGCGCCATCTATCTATGTAGACATATTCCGAGGCGCTAAAAGAAAGGGGAAAAAAGGTCCTCGTCAAGATGTGTTTATTTTTAAAGATGTCTGACCAAATCAAATAACCCGATTTTACTGCATTTGTTTTTATCACAGATATAGATCAAACCCGCCTGATCTGCTACGAGTGCGGCGAGATCAGTGAACTCGGCAAAACTGACAAGGCGCGGTCTTGTGCCAACCCTTCTCGTGGCACACACAATGGTACTGTCTGCAGTGCACCACGCTCTGGTCATATCAATCAATGCGGCTGGATGGAGGTTACTGTCACAACTCCCACAACGCGAGGTAATGGCTACGTCTCATGTGGCAACGACCTGAATGCGCCTTTTGGGGTTTTCAAAACCTTTACTTCATTTTTGGTTTTGGCTTCGCCTTCAATTTCCGAATCGCTGAAAAGGCAAACAATAGAAATTATCAAGGTTCATATCAACCGATCGAATTTAGAAGGAAGATCATGTACTTTAAACGAATACATTTAATTGTTTGCATTGGCAGGCCTTTACACATTGTTAAAAAGACGTGTTTTTTTATCATTGCGCCAATAGCGCCCATATTCAGTTGCGCATACTGGGAATTTTTCACAAATCTCAATCAAAACATGGATTGAGCTTTGTGAAATTAAAATAGCTATTGAAATACAGAACAAATCTACAACGTTTTTTGAAAAGGTTTGCATATTTCCTCTGCCCATTCTATTAAAATAGCTATTAAAATACAAGCCGTTGGAAAGAAATATTGGGGGATACATAAACTTTATACAAAGAAAGAAGACCTGTCGTTTTCTCGCGTAAGTGGGAAGAGATTGTAGCCAAAACAAAACTTGCTAACATAAGATAAGTTGTTGAATTTAAACACGATAAAACTTTGCCATTCCTACACGTATTTGCAATCTTTCTTTCTTTTCTCAGAGGAAATGTCAGAATTGTACTGGATTTTCAGAGGATGTGTTCCTGTCCCTGATTCATCAGATATTGGTGATAACTGCTTCACTGATGCAAACCTGGTAGCTACACTGGACTATTTGGGCATGTCACTCACAGAGGTAGGCTACATGTCATCATTCAAACTGACCGATGGGATGACTTGACTATGACGACAGTCTCATAGCGTTTAATTTTGCAATTTCTTTAAGGAAAAGGCTGTGGTTCATAAGTTATAACCCAAATAGCAAATGTAGCTCACGTTCTTGCCAGTCCATAAGAAATACATTTGTGTCAATTAAAACACTTTATTACATTATTGCCGTAATGTCTACTAATTCTTCGATATAACCCAGTTAGCCTCGTTTCGTTTATATCGTTTTGTTACGTTGTTTTTAGATCGTGGGTACCAGCAGCAACAGTAACATAACTGGCAAGGGTTGCTTCTGCAACAAAGACTACTGTAACGGAGCATCTAGCGTCGGATTGCTGACCCTTCGCGCACTGTTAGCTATGGCAGCGTTTGCGTTGGCCATATTGAATTAACGTCGTCTGTGCGCGTGACGCAATCAATTTTTTTGGTGGGATACACCATTGGTATTTGCTTGAATTATCATGAATGGGTGGATTTGGGCGGTTGTATTTATAGTAAATATCGTTTAACTAACCTTTCCGAAGTTTTAGAATTATGGATGTTGAGAAAAGCAAAAAAACGGCGTTCGTTTTTAGCCGGCGTCAGGCAGTGGTCAATCTTATGTTGTTGGGTTTTTCCGCGATCTCCTTCCAGGGATCGTAATTTATTAACAAATATATAATTAAATTTTTCGAAATATTACAGGATATCTAGCGCAATCATTTTTCTGGATGCCTACAATCATTATTTACTTTCAAAATGGTGTATCCTACCTTTAAAGACCTATGCGTGAAATATAGCCTGTGATTGAATAATTATGTAACATGATTTAAATTAATAGCTTCGATTCCACGATTTTACCAGATTAGTTTGCTTGCACCCATGTGTAACTGTATTGCAAATAAAATGTGAACTATTTTTGCTTTTAATTGGGGCAGTGTTTGAAATTAGTCGACTTCATAAAAACCACAGCACACTATAGTAGGACGCCTGAGATCACTTACAGCTCGTTGAAGTAAGGTATTTCATAATAGTTTTTGATGTTTGCAAATGGTATATACATGTAATACATTGTACTTTTAAAGGTGTGTTGCTAAGAGCTTATATAGTCTGCAAAACTACAGGACCGATTGCAGAATTCATCGTATGGTTTTTATTAGGTCTGGTAGTAAATATGTTTATGCACACATTTTTCATCGTGACGTCCTCAAAAATGTATTTTCTTAAACAAACATTTTGCTATGCAACTCCACACCCCCCCCCCCCCCCCCCTCCCCGTTCCCTACTCCCCTTCCCCACCCCCCTTCCCCTCCCCACCCCCTTCCCCTCCCCCTTCCCCTGTGGTATTACCACACAGATTCCTGTGTTTTTTTGGGGGACATTACCACAATGTATAATTTTGTATAATACATAACATGTCTGTCGGGGCATAGACTAATTAAACACAACAAAAATAAACAAAATCGCACAAGATCTTCGCCGAGTGTAAACCAAACGCACAACCCCCCCCCCCCCCCTCCTTCCCCAACAGACAGACAGACAGACAGACAGAGAAACAAACAAACAAACAAACACACCACAACAAAGCAATATTGCACAAACGTCGTCGATATCAACCAAGTCGTGCATGTAATTCACAGTCCCCATGCCCACTGGTGTGCATACTGATGGCCAATTTATATACCGCATGACTGTACAGCCGCTGTATCGATTTCCCCCAAGTTCGTCATTGTACAACGCGTTGCAATATTTTGTGGAATCTTTCCAATAATTAGGCCCAGGCCTTGTTTTTTTCTTTGCGCGTAAACGTGCAATATCAAGGACAATTTGTAAACAGATGGGTTCCGCACAGTTTGTACAATAATGACAATTTTACATGTACATGTACTCGTTTTATAAACACGTATTTGTAATTTCTTGTGGAGATAAACTTATCACCAGAAACTTTTGGTCAACTATGGCTGAATTTACAGGGGGCACCCGGTGGTGCGGCCCCTTTTTAACTAAATGGCAACAGATATGTGTTATTGGTTATTGTTTTGTAGGAGGGGGTGGGGGGGGGGGGGGGGTGCACGTGTCACACTTGTCGCTGTCCATTATTTTTCATTTTTGTTTGGTTTAATACATTTATTATTTAAGGCTATAATTTTTGCAATTTTAATTGTGTATGGTTGTCTGGCTAATAAAACACTATCTAAAATATGTTTAGACACTTCACACTCGCGGATATCAGATGATATGAATCACAGTTATTCTTAAAGTCCATATTACAATGAAATAATTGTTTATCCAATACGAAGGTCATATACAAATGTCACACCTTCGACAAAAAATGTAAACTGGTTCCCGTTACCAGTACAAGTGATATAGAAACCGGATGACAGGGGACCAACCAGGATGTTCAAAATCGATAAAATTAACGTATTGTAATTAATAAATAATCGATAGTCTGCCAGAAATGCTTTGGTTTCAAATAAGGATTAATATAATACTGATGTTCATTCCATGTAGGCCTGCAAGTGAGAAATCATAACACACAAAAAGACAAAGCGGAAGTTAAGAAAAAATTGAGAAAATTACCTTTTCCGTTTAGTTCAACTTGCTACAAGGTGTATACTCGTACTTATTGAGGAACTTGAAGAACAAAAATGGGTAAGTTTCTTCACTAAATATATTTAAATTATCATAACAGTTAATAATTTCGTACGCAGTTGGATCTTTTATTAAAAATTATTGAAGAGTTAAATTCCACGACCTCGCATAGTAATGGTCGTTCTTTCTTTATGTGTATTTTGCGTCCGAAAATTAAGACGAAACCGCATAATTTGTTATAACAAACAAGTTTTGTTTTTTTTAACTGGAACGTTCTTCCGTGATTGATAACCGTTGTTTTAACAATGATATATCATAAATGCACTTGCATAAACAAAATGTAACAATTATTTAAGGTTTTTTATAAGAGCAATTGTGTTCAACCCAATTGTTTTTGTTTGCAGGTTTCGTACAGTTTTCTCTCCTGGTTCTAATCTTCACAGTAAATCTTCAGAATGGTAGGTACTCGCAGTATGCGTAGGTACTCGCATTATGTATATAGGTACTCACAGTTGCTAAAAGGAAAATTTGACACAAAAATTATGAAAATTATAAAATTTATAATTAAAATAAAGCAGCATGCGTTTATTACAAATAATATTTTCTATCAAATACACCAATCAAAGTATGCTTGATTTATTAATTGCGGGTCAACAGCTATAATGGCAAGCAAAAAACTGCATCTAAGAATATTCAATCGTATTTCCATCTCATTGCACTACAGTATCCAGCGCAAAATGCGTGCATTGCATTCACCTAAACTTCACTCCAAGTCCTCCCAAAGGATTTCCCAACATCTACCGCAATGTACACTGCAAGAACTACGACCAAGGAGCGCTGGCTGCCAACAGTCACGACTGCCCGGATGATGACAAAGACTACGTGTGTGCAGTCATCATGGGCAATTACACATTTGATGTGCCTTCTGGTAATGCATGTCGCTGACGTGTTTTTTCCTTGTAGTATACGCCACATTATAGTACCACAGTCTTCCGCCATAACCGAAACTTTATTTTGTAGGCCCTATCTGAAGAGTTTCATCTGATTGGAAATTTCACTTGGGATTTTTTGGACACAATCAATGAACTTACTTGATAGGTATAACCTTTGCTTGCTGGTTCTAGTTCGACTTGGTGCTCATCAGCAAATTTTGGTGTGTGTTTTTTTCCCAATTTATAGAAAAAAAAGTCTTTTCCTTCTATAACTCCGTACAAAACCAAACATTAAACAAGATTTTTGACTTGTTTGCGTTTGCGCACGTCCGATCGACTAAAAACTCACCCTTCGATATCCAGCGAGCATTTACCTATGCTCTATTTCTCCCCTTTTACTCTGTTTTACGGTGCTATGCAATTATGTATGCCACATCAAAGACGTTTGAGTGATTCCCATTTTGAATCGATTGAAAAGAATTTGGCGCGCTCTTGTATTAACTATATCATGCTTGTCTTTGCTGCGCAACTGGAAATTGGGAATGGCGTAGGGTCACAAGTTTCGTCTATGGAGAGTCCATTTACACGACAATATGTTTGAGTTATTTAGAGATACTGGTATCTATCTCTAAATAAATTAGAGTTATCTTTAATCTCTAATTATTTAGAGATATCTTTAATCTCTAATTATTTAGAGATATCTTTAATCTCTAATTATTTAGAGATATTTATTTAGTGATTTATTTAATTTATTTAAAGATATAACTGAATAACCGTCGTGTATAAAATTGAATCGCCATAAGCGAATCGCTTGAGCCTATTACGTCATTTCCAAGCTTCGGTACACGAGTTTTGTTACAACATCTTGTCTTGTATTTCTAACAATAACAATTATCAACTCTAACATGAAAGTTGTATTGTTTATTGTTGCCTCCCTTGGTTACTACAGCGGGTACCAAGATCGTAGATGCGACCCTTCGTCGCTGCGTGGTCCAACCTCAAGGCCTAACCGACCTCGACCCGGGCAATACGGTGTGTCTCAAGGGTAACACGCTGGATAAAGCAACCAATGATATCCAGTTCGTTGGAGCCACCGAAGACTTCGGGGATATGACGAAATTTGATGGACAGGTAGGAATTATCAATGAATCTGCAACACCACATGAGTTGCTATGTCAACGACGCGTGGTCATGGTTACACAAACTAGGAGACCCGCCCCCTCCTCCCCCCAAAAGATGCACAAATTTAATTTTGAAGTCGAAACTGTTCGGACTGTTTAAGTTTATACAAATGTTACTTTTGCAAACAACTGACAAACGGATCACACAAATAGAAGACTTTTAGCGAAAGCATGATCGACTATCACTTCTCCGGAAGTGTTCTCAGTTTAAAGTTTTAATCTATTTTCATCTGTAGGTTTGCTACTGTATGGGGCACAACTGCAACGCAGCTAGCACGATTGGCCGAAATGCCTACCTGCTTATCATTCTAATGACAACAGTCGCCGCTTCCTTGGCCACGTATTAGACGACGTCGGTTGGTGGCGCTGTTGACGACCCACAAGTCCCAAGACGGCCGTTTGCAAGCAGGAAAATGTTACAACAAGGGATGTATACATTAATATGGACACAACATGGCTTTCCATGCATTTACAGTGAACACTACAACTCCGCTATAGATTCGTGATATAATATGATATGTGTATTAAGGATCAAATGAAGAAATTAAAATATATTCATGTTTTTATTCATATTCATTCATATTCATTCTTTGTTTTTGCCCGAAAGATTAAAGTTTGGGAAATGTGAGGCTCTCTATATAATAATGACTATTCTGGTTAAATTATCTTATAAATTCAAATCAAATTAATGAATTATTAAGTTACGTATTAAGTTATTTTATTTAGATTGCATAATTATTGTACATGTTCTTTCCTGTTTATTTTGGGATAATTTTCCAATTTGCTTGAATAGGGGAAGTGCTCACACATTTATTTGTTAAAATCGCTGGTAGAAGTCTGTTTTAGTGACTTGCAGAATTGTCTCTAGTACTGCGGATAGGTGATGGGATTAATGTGTTCATATACTGCTAATACTATGTAACAAACACTGCAAATCAGTCAATTTGATTATGTAAAACATAGGTATATATTTTGCTGTTCTTTTAGGGTATTAGTATTTGTTTGATTTTCATTGTCAGGCGTGGTAAAATTTGGCCATATAGAGAACTTTATTATATAAATGCTTGATTTTCATTGTCGGGCACGCGATGAGCCGGCCTATAAGAACTTTATTACATAATTCTTTGATTTTCATGACCGGCACATAAGATCTATAGGCTAGAGAACTTAATAATATAATTAATTTGGATCAATTTGGTATGTGTAAATTAAAATGGATCTATTTGGTTTGGGAAATAAGTGCAACACGCACACGGGAAAATGTAATAAGTTCATGTAGTGAAAATGAGTACTGAAAGTGAAAAGAAGAAACGAAGCCGGGTTTAGAAATCTCTCAATCTGTCCGACTAATATACTGCCCTCTACCGGCGACGGATCTTGACAATCCAAGATGGCGGCCTACATAAACGATTTTACAACGAAAGAAGCTCCAGCAGAAACGGTTGCAAATGAAGAAAATACAACAGTTTGTAAATTGTAAGGAAGAGTTTTTAAAAATGTACATTTTCCTGTATCGTTAAGACTAATTTATTACCCAATATAGCTCCAAAAGCAAGCATTTGGGGAAGTTTTTTCGAAGTAGGCCGGACCTCGCGGTCGGCATGACGTCAACGGGCCTTGTTTCTTGTCTCTGATTGGTCAGTGGTGGCTGTTAGTTATCGCACCCTCTGGACTCAAAGGGGAATAAGTCGTCGTGTGCCAAGGAAAAGGACGTTACAGCCCAAACGCGCAACAAATCACTTTTTGAGATAATCGAGTTTAAAGGTTTTGTGCTGCCATTTCCAAATTAAACCCTACATCAGGCTGAAATTTCGACTTGTAAATCTTGTGAATAGTTCGAATATAACCGTGTATTTTTTATATAAAACTGGTACTTAATTTTATTTCAAAATATCACTTAATTATGAGGTTATTTACATATTTATGCTAACGACCTTATACCGGGAACTATTATCGCTACAAGTGTGTTACTTCAAGTGTAGCAAGTTTTGTTCCATTGGTATTACACGCTAACGTCCTTATGCCGGGTAACAATCCTTACGACCTTTTACCGGGTACAAACCTTGCTGCAAGCGTGTTAACGTCCACTGATATGTGGATAGGTGAACGCACTTGTAGCAAGTTTTGTTCCATTGATATTATACGCTAACGTCCTTATGCCGGGTACACAAAATTGCAAAACGCCTTCCGTCCTTTTTATTTAATTAATTACGTCATAA
>JBAIAA010001690.1:0-27904 GCA_037893245.1 Crossaster papposus | reverse complement strand
TTCTTTCCCTTTACATATTTCTTATGCACACTTCTTTCCCTTTACATATTTCTTATGCACACTTCTTTCCCTTTACATATTTCTTATGCACACTTCTTTCCCTTTACATATTTCTTATGCACACTTCTTTCCCTTTACATATTTCTTATGCACACTTCTTTCCCTTTACATATTTCTTATGCACACTTCTTTCCCTTTACATATTTCTTATGCACACTTCTTTCCCTTTACATATTTAACTCGAGGGCTTGTTCCCACATCATGTGTTTATTTCTTATGCACACTTCTTTCCCTTTACATATTTCTTATGCACACTTCTTTCCCTTTACATATTTCTTATGCACACTTCTTTCCCTTTACATATTTCTTATGCACACTTCTTTCCCTTTACATATTTCTTATGCACACTTCTTTCCCTTTACATATTTCTTATGCACACTTCTTTCCCTTTACATATTTCTTATGCACACTTCTTTCCCTTTACATATTTCTTATGCACACTTCTTTCCCTTTACATATTTCTTATGCACACTTCTTTCCCTTTACATATTTCTTATGCACACTTCTTTCCCTTTACATATTTCTTATGCACACTTCTTTCCCTTTACATATTTCGTATGCACACTTCTTTCCCTTTACATATTTCGTATGCACACTTCTTTCCCTTTACATATTTCTTATGCACACTTCTTTCCCTTTACATATTTCTTATGCACACTTATTTCCCTTCACATATTTCTTATGCACACTTCTTTCCCTTTACATATTTCTTATGCACACTTCTTTCGCTTTACATATTTCTTATGCACACTTCTTTCCCTTTACATATTTCTTATGCACACTTCTTTCCCTTTACATATTTAACTCGAGGGCTTGTTCCCACATCATGTGTTTATTTCTTATGCACACTTCTTTCCCTTTACATATTTCTTATGCACACTTCTTTCCCTTTACATATTTCTTATGCACACTTCTTTCCCTTTACATATTTCTTATGCACACTTCTTTCCCTTTACATATTTCTTATGCACACTTCTTTCCCTTTACATATTTCTTATGCACACTTCTTTCCCTTTACATATTTCTTATGCACACTTCTTTCCCTTTACATATTTCTTATGCACACTTCTTTCCCTTTACATATTTCTTATGCACACTTCTTTCCCTTTACATATTTCTTATGCACACTTCTTTCCCTTTACATATTTCTTATGCACACTTCTTTCCCTTTACATATTTCTTATGCACACTTCTTTCCCTTTACATATTTCTTATGCACACTTCTTTCCCTTTACATATTTCTTATGCATACTTCTTTCCCTTTACATATTTAACTCGAGGGCTTGTTCCCACATCATGTGTTTATTTCTTATGCACACTTCTTTCCCTTTACATATTTCGTATGCACACTTCTTTCCCTTTACATATTTCTTATGCACACTTCTTTCCCTTTACATATTTCTTATGCACACTTCTTTTCCTTTACATATTTCCTTATGAACACTTCTTTCCCTTTACATATTTCTTATGCACACTTCTTTCCCTTTACATATTTCTTATGCACACTTCTTTCCCTTTACATATTTCTTATGCACACTTCTTTCCCTTTACATATTTCTTATGCACACTTCTTTCCCTTTACATATTTCTTATGCACACTTCTTTTCCTTTACATATTTCTTATGCACACTTCTTTCCCTTTACATATTTCTTATGCACACTTCTTTCCCTTTACATATTTCTTATGCACACTTCTTTCCCTTTACATATTTCTTATGCACACTTCTTTCCCTTTACATATTTCTTATGCACACTCCTTTCCCTTTACATATTTCTTATGCACACTCCTTTCCCTTTACATATTTCTTATGCACACTTCTTTCCCTTTACATATTTCTTATGCACACTTCTTTCCCTTTACATATTTCTTATGCACACTTCTTTCCCTTTACATATTTCTTATGCACACTTCTTTCCCTTTACATATTTCTTATGCACACTTCTTTCCCTTTACATATTTCTTATGCACACTTCTTTCCCTTTACATATTTCTTATGCACACTTCTTTCCCTTTACATATTTCTTATGCACACTTCTTTCCCTTTACATATTTCTTATGCACACTTCTTTCCCTTTACATATTTCTTATGCACACTTCTTTCCCTTTACATATTTCTTATGCACACTTCTTTCCCTTTACATATTTCTTATGCACACTTTTTTCCCTTTACATATTTCTTATGCACACTTCTTTCCCTTTACATATTTCTTATGCACACTTCTTTCCCTTTACATATTTCTTATGCACACTTCTTTCCCTTTACATATTTCTTATGCACACTTCTTTCCCTTTACATATTTCTTATGCACACTTCTTTCCCTTTACATATTTCTTATGCACACTTCTTTCCCTTTACATATTTCTTATGCACACTTCTTTCCCTTTACATATTTCTTATGCACACTTCTTTCCCTTTACATATTTCTTATGCACACTTCTTTCCCTTTACATATTTCTTATGCACACTTCTTTCCCTTTACATATTTCTTATGCACACTTCTTTCCCTTTACATATTTCTTATGCACACTTCTTTCCCTTTACATATTTCTTATGCACACTTCTTTCCCTTTACATATTTCTTATGCACACTTCTTTCCCTTTACATATTTGTTATGCACACTTCTTTCCCTTTACATATTTCTTATGCACACTTCTTTCCCTTTACATATTTCTTATGCACACTTCTTTCCCTTTACATATTTCTTATGCACACTTCTTTCCCTTTACATATTTCTTATGCACACTTCTTTCCCTTTACATATTTCTTATGCACACTTCTTTCCCTTTACATATTTCTTATGCACACTTCTTTCCCTTTACATATTTCTTATGCACACTTCTTTCCCTTTACATATTTCTTATGCACACTTCTTTCCCTTTACATATTTCTTATGCACACTTCTTTCCCTTTACATATTTCTTATGCACACTTCTTTCCCTTTACATATTTCTTATGCACACTTCTTTCCCTTTACATATTTCTTATGCACACTTCTTTCCCTTTACATATTTCTTATGCACACTTCTTTCCCTTTACATATTTCTTATGCACACTTCTTTCCCTTTACATATTTCTTATGCACACTTCTTTCCCTTTACATATTTAACTCGAGGGCTTGTCCCGACATCATGTGTTTATTTCTTATGCACACTTCTTTCCCTTTACATATTTCTTATGCACACTTCTTTCCCTTTACATATTTCTTATGCACACTTCTTTCCCTTTACATATTTCTTATGCACACTTCTTTCCCTTTACATATTTCTTATGCACACTTCTTTCCCTTTACATATTTCTTATGCACACTTCTTTCCCTTTACATATTTCTTATGCACACTTCTTTCCCTTTACATATTTCTTATGCACACTTCTTTCCCTTTACATATTTCTTATGCACACTTCTTTCCCTTTACATATTTCTTATGCACACTTCTTTCGCTTTACATATTTCTTATGCACACTTCTTTCCCTTTACATATTTCTTATGCACACTTCTTTCCCTTTACATATTTCTTATGCACACTTCTTTCCCTTTACATATTTCTTATGCACACTTCTTTCCCTTTACATATTTCTTATGCACACTTCTTTCCCTTTACATATTTCTTATGCACACTTCTTTCCCTTTACATATTTCTTATGCACACTTCTTTCGCTTTACATATTTCTTATGCACACTTCTTTCCCTTTACATATTTCTTATGCACACTTCTTTCCCTTTACATATTTAACTCGAGGGCTTGTTCCCACATCATGTGTTTATTTCTTACGCACACTTCTTTCCCTTTACATATTTCTTATGCACACTTCTTTCCCTTTACATATTTCTTATGCACACTTCTTTCCCTTTACATATTTCTTATGCACACTTCTTTCCCTTTACATATTTCTTATGCACACTTCTTTCCCTTTACATATTTCTTATGCACACTTCTTTCCCTTTACATATTTCTTATGCACACTTCTTTCCCTTTACATATTTCTTATGCACACTTCTTTCCCTTTACATATTTCTTATGCACACTTCTTTCCCTTTACATATTTCTTATGCACACTTCTTTCCCTTTACATATTTCTTATGCACACTTCTTTCCCTTTACATATTTCTTATGCACACTTCTTTCCCTTTACATATTTAACTCGAGGGCTTGTTCCCACATCATGTGTTTATTTCTTATGCACACTTCTTTCCCTTTACATATTTCTTATGCACACTTCTTTCCCTTTACATATTTCTTATGCACACTTCTTTCCCTTTACATATTTCTTATGCACACTTCTTTCCCTTTACATATTTCTTATGAACACTTCTTTCCCTTTACATATTTTTTATGCACACTTCTTTCCCTTTACATATTTCTTATGCACACTTCTTTCCCTTTACATATTTCTTATGCACACTTCTTTCCCTTTACATATTTCTTATGCACACTTCTTTCCCTTTACATATTTCTTATGCACACTTCTTTTCCTTTACATATTTATTATGCACACTTCTTTCCCTTTACATATTTCTTATGCACACTTCTTTCCCTTTACATATTTCTTATGCACACTTCTTTCCCTTTACATATTTCTTATGCACACTTCTTTCCCTTTACATATTTCTTATGCACACTCCTTTCCCTTTACATATTTCTTATGCACACTCCTTTCCCTTTACATATTTCTTATGCACACTTCTTTCCCTTTACATATTTCTTATGCACACTTCTTTCCCTTTACATATTTCTTATGCACACTTCTTTCCCTTTACATATTTCTTATGCACACTTCTTTCCCTTTACATATTTCTTATGCACACTTCTTTCCCTTTACATATTTCTTATGCACACTTCTTTCCCTTTACATATTTCTTATGCACACTTCTTTCCCTTTACATATTTCTTATGCACACTTCTTTCCCTTTACATATTTATTATGCACACTTTTTTCCCTTTACATATTTCTTATGCACACTTCTTTCCCTTTACATATTTCTTATGCACACTTCTTTCCCTTTACATATTTCTTATGCACACTTCTTTCCCTTTACATATTTCTTATGCACACTTCTTTCCCTTTACATATTTCTTATGCACACTTCTTTCCCTTTACATATTTCTTATGCACACTTCTTTCCCTTTACATATTTCTTATGCACACTTCTTTCCCTTTACATATTTCTTATGCACACTTCTTTCCCTTTACATATTTCTTATGCACACTTCTTTCCCTTTACATATTTCTTATGCACACTTCTTTCCCTTTACATATTTCTTATGCACACTTCTTTCCCTTTACATATTTCTTATGCACACTTCTTTCCCTTTACATATTTCTTATGCACACTTCTTTCCCTTTACATATTTATTATGCACACTTCTTTCCCTTTACATATTTCTTATGCACACTTCTTTCCCTTTACATATTTCTTATGCACACTTCTTTCCCTTTACATATTTCTTATGCACACTTCTTTCCCTTTACATATTTCTTATGCACACTTCTTTCCCTTTACATATTTCTTATGCACACTTCTTTCCCTTTACATATTTCTTATGCACACTTCTTTCCCTTTACATATTTCTTATGCACACTTCTTTCCCTTTACATATTTCTTATGCACACTTCTTTCCCTTTACATATTTCTTATGCACACTTCTTTCCCTTTACATATTTCTTATGCACACTTCTTTCCCTTTACATATTTAACTCGAGGGCTTGTTCCCACATCATGTGTTTATTTATTATGCACACTTCTTTCCCTTTACATATTTCTTATGCACACTTCTTTCCCTTTACATATTTCTTATGCACACTTCTTTCCCTTTACATATTTCTTATGCACACTTCTTTCCCTTTACATATTTCTTATGCACACTTCTTTCCCTTTACATATTTCTTATGCACACTTCTTTCCCTTTACATATTTCTTATGCACACTTCTTTCCCTTTACATATTTCTTATGTACACTTCTTTCCCTTTACATATTTCTTATGCACACTTCTTTCCCTTTACATATTTCTTATGCACACTTCTTTCCCTTTACATATTTCTTATGCACACTTCTTTCCCTTTACATATTTCTTATGCACACTTCTTTCCCTTTACATATTTCGTATGCACACTTCTTTCCCTTTACATATTTCTTATGCACACTTCTTTCCCTTTACATATTTCTTATGCACACTTCTTTCCCTTTACATATTTCTTATGCACACTTCTTTCCCTTTACATATTTCTTATGCACACTTCTTTCCCTTTACATATTTCTTATGCACACTTCTTTCCCTTTACATATTTCTTATGCACACTTCTTTCCCTTTACATATTTCGTATGCACACTTCTTTCCCTTTACATATTTCTTATGCACACTTCTTTCCCTTTACATATTTCTTATGCACACTTCTTTCCCTTTACATATTTCTTATGCACACTTCTTTCCCTTTACATATTTCTTATGCACACTTCTTTCCCTTTACATATTTCTTATGCACACTTATTTCCCTTTATATATTTCTTATGCACACTTCTTTCCCTTTACATATTTCTTATGCACACTTCTTTCCCTTTACATATTTCTTATGCACACTTCTTTCCCTTTACATATTTCTTATGCACACTTCTTTCCCTTTACATATTTCTTATGCACACTTCTTTCCCTTTACATATTTCTTATGCACACTTCTTTCCCTTTACATATTTCTTATGCACACTTCTTTCCCTTTACATATTTCTTATTCACACTTCTTTCCCTTTACATATTTCGTATGCACACTTCTTTCCCTTTACATATTTCTTATGCACACTTCTTTCCCTTTACATATTTCTTATGCACACTTCTTTCCCTTTACATATTTCTTATGCACACTTCTTTCCCTTTACATATTTCTTATGCACACTTCTTTCCCTTTACATATTTCTTATGCACACTTCTTTCCCTTTACATATTTCTTATGCACACTTCTTTCCCTTTACATATTTCTTATGCACACTTCTTTCCCTTTACATATTTCTTATGCACACTTCTTTCCCTTTACATATTTCTTATGCACACTTCTTTCCCTTTACATATTTATTATGCACACTTCTTTCCCTTTACATATTTCTTATGCACACTTCTTTCCCTTTACATATTTCTTATGCACACTTCTTTCCCTTTACATATTTCTTATGCACACTTCTTTCCCTTTACATATTTCTTATGCACACTTCTTTCCCTTTACATATTTCTTATGCACACTTCTTTCCCTTTACATATTTCTTATGCACACTTCTTTCCCTTTACATATTTAACTCGAGGGCTTGTCCCGACATCATGTGTTTATTTCTTATGCACACTTCTTTCCCTTTACATATTTCTTATGCACACTTCTTTCCCTTTACATATTTCTTATGCACACTTCTTTCCCTTTACATATTTCTTATGCACACTTCTTTCCCTTTACATATTTCTTATGCACACTTCTTTCCCTTTACATATTTCTTATGCACACTTCTTTCCCTTTACATATTTCTTATGCACACTTCTTTCCCTTTACATATTTCTTATGCACACTTCTTTCCCTTTACATATTTCTTATGCACACTTCTTTCCCTTTACATATTTCTTATGCACACTTCTTTCGCTTTACATATTTCTTATGCACACTTCTTTCCCTTTACATATTTCTTATGCACACTTCTTTCCCTTTACATATTTCTTATGCACACTTCTTTCCCTTTACATATTTCTTATGCACACTTCTTTCCCTTTACATATTTCTTATGCACACTTCTTTCCCTTTACATATTTCTTATGCACACTTCTTTCCCTTTACATATTTCTTATGCACACTTCTTTCGCTTTACATATTTCTTATGCACACTTCTTTCCCTTTACATATTTCTTATGCACACTTCTTTCCCTTTACATATTTAACTCGAGGGCTTGTTCCCACATCATGTGTTTATTTCTTATGCACACTTCTTTCCCTTTACATATTTCTTATGCACACTTCTTTCCCTTTACATATTTCTTATGCACACTTCTTTCCCTTTACATATTTCTTATGCACACTTCTTTCCCTTTACATATTTCTTATGCACACTTCTTTCCCTTTACATATTTCTTATGCACACTTCTTTCCCTTTACATATTTCTTATGCACACTTCTTTCCCTTTACATATTTCTTATGCACACTTCTTTCCCTTTACATATTTCTTATGCACACTTCTTTCCCTTTACATATTTCTTATGCACACTTCTTTCCCTTTACATATTTCTTATGCACACTTCTTTCCCTTTACATATTTCTTATGCACACTTCTTTCCCTTTACATATTTAACTCGAGGGCTTGTTCCCACATCATGTGTTTATTTCTTATGCACACTTCTTTCCCTTTACATATTTCTTATGCACACTTCTTTCCCTTTACATATTTCTTATGCACACTTCTTTCCCTTTACATATTTCTTATGCACACTTCTTTCCCTTTACATATTTCTTATGAACACTTCTTTCCCTTTACATATTTTTTATGCACACTTCTTTCCCTTTACATATTTCTTATGCACACTTCTTTCCCTTTACATATTTCTTATGCACACTTCTTTCCCTTTACATATTTCTTATGCACACTTCTTTCCCTTTACATATTTCTTATGCACACTTCTTTTCCTTTACATATTTATTATGCACACTTCTTTCCCTTTACATATTTCTTATGCACACTTCTTTCCCTTTACATATTTCTTATGCACACTTCTTTCCCTTTACATATTTCTTATGCACACTTCTTTCCCTTTACATATTTCTTATGCACACTCCTTTCCCTTTACATATTTCTTATGCACACTCCTTTCCCTTTACATATTTCTTATGCACACTTCTTTCCCTTTACATATTTCTTATGCACACTTCTTTCCCTTTACATATTTCTTATGCACACTTCTTTCCCTTTACATATTTCTTATGCACACTTCTTTCCCTTTACATATTTCTTATGCACACTTCTTTCCCTTTACATATTTCTTATGCACACTTCTTTCCCTTTACATATTTCTTATGCACACTTCTTTCCCTTTACATATTTCTTATGCACACTTCTTTCCCTTTACATATTTATTATGCACACTTTTTTCCCTTTACATATTTCTTATGCACACTTCTTTCCCTTTACATATTTCTTATGCACACTTCTTTCCCTTTACATATTTATTATGCACACTTCTTTCCCTTTACATATTTCTTATGCACACTTCTTTCCCTTTACATATTTCTTATGCACACTTCTTTCCCTTTACATATTTCTTATGCACACTTCTTTCCCTTTACATATTTCTTATGCACACTTCTTTCCCTTTACATATTTCTTATGCACACTTCTTTCCCTTTACATATTTCTTATGCACACTTCTTTCCCTTTACATATTTCTTATGCACACTTCTTTCCCTTTACATATTTCTTATGCACACTTCTTTCCCTTTACATATTTATTATGCACACTTCTTTCCCTTTACATATTTCTTATGCACACTTCTTTCCCTTTACATATTTCTTATGCACACTTCTTTCCCTTTACATATTTCTTATGCACACTTCTTTCCCTTTACATATTTCTTATGCACACTTCTTTCCCTTTACATATTTCTTATGCACACTTCTTTCCCTTTACATATTTCTTATGCACACTTCTTTCCCTTTACATATTTCTTATGCACACTTATTTCCCTTTACATATTTCTTATGCACACTTCTTTCCCTTTACATATTTCTTATGCACACTTCTTTCCCTTTACATATTTCTTATGCACACTTCTTTCCCTTTACATATTTCTTATGCACACTTCTTTCCCTTTACATATTTCTTATGCACACTTCTTTCCCTTTACATATTTCTTATGCACACTTCTTTCCCTTTACATATTTCTTATGCACACTTCTTTCCCTTTACATATTTAACTCGAGGGCTTGTCCCGACATCATGTGTTTATTTCTTATGCACACTTCTTTCCCTTTACATATTTCTTATGCACACTTCTTTCCCTTTACATATTTCTTATGCACACTTCTTTCCCTTTACATATTTATTATGCACACTTCTTTCCCTTTACATATTTCTTATGCACACTTCTTTCCCTTTACATATTTCTTATGCACACTTCTTTCCCTTTACATATTTCTTATGCACACTTCTTTCCCTTTACATATTTCTTATGCACACTTCTTTCCCTTTACATATTTCGTATGCACACTTCTTTCCCTTTACATATTTCTTATGCACACTTCTTTCCCTTTACATATTTCTTATGCACACTTCTTTCCCTTTACATATTTAACTCGAGGGCTTGTTCCCACATCATGTGTTTATTTCTTATGCACACTTCTTTCCCTTTACATATTTCTTATGCACACTTCTTTCCCTTTACATATTTCTTATGCACACTTCTTTCCCTTTACATATTTCTTATGCACACTTCTTTCCCTTTACATATTTCTTATGCACACTTCTTTCCCTTTACATATTTCTTATGCACACTTCTTTCCCTTTACATATTTCTTATGCACACTTCTTTCCCTTTACATATTTCTTATGCACACTTCTTTCCCTTTACATATTTCTTATGCACACTTCTTTCCCTTTACATATTTCTTATGCACACTTCTTTCCCTTTACATATTTCTTATGCACACTTCTTTCCCTTTACATATTTCTTATGCACACTTCTTTCCCTTTACATATTTCTTATGCACACTTCTTTCCCTTTACATATTTCTTATGCACACTTCTTTCCCTTTACATATTTCTTATGCACACTTCTTTCCCTTTACATATTTCTTATGCACACTTCTTTCCCTTTACATATTTCTTATGCACACTTCTTTCCCTTTACATATTTCTTATGCACACTTCTTTCCCTTTACATATTTCTTATGCACACTTCTTTCCCTTTACATATTTCTTATGCACACTTCTTTCCCTTTACATATTTCTTATGCACACTTCTTTCCCTTTACATATTTCTTATGCACACTTCTTTCCCTTTACATATTTCTTATGCACACTTCTTTCCCTTTACATATTTCTTATGCACACTTCTTTCCCTTTACATATTTCTTATGCACACTTCTTTCCCTTTACATATTTCTTATGCACACTTCTTTCCCTTTACATATTTCTTATGCACACTTCTTTCCCTTTACATATTTCTTATGCACACTTCTTTCCCTTTACATATTTCTTATGCACACTTCTTTCCCTTTACATATTTCTTATGCACACTTCTTTCCCTTTACATATTTCTTATGCACACTTCTTTCCCTTTACATATTTCTTATGCACACTTCTTTCCCTTTACATATTTCTTATGCACACTTCTTTCCCTTTACATATTTCTTATGCACACTTCTTTCCCTTTACATATTTCTTATGCACACTTCTTTCCCTTTACATATTTCTTATGCACACTTCTTTCCCTTTACATATTTCTTATGCACACTTCTTTCCCTTTACATATTTCTTATGCACACTTCTTTCCCTTTACATATTTCTTATGCACACTTCTTTCCCTTTACATATTTCTTATGCACACTTCTTTCCCTTTACATATTTCTTATGCACACTTCTTTCCCTTTACATATTTCTTATGCACACTTCTTTCCCTTTACATATTTCTTATGCACACTTCTTTCCCTTTACATATTTCTTATGCACACTTCTTTCCCTTTACATATTTCTTATGCACACTTCTTTCCCTTTACATATTTCTTATGCACACTTCTTTCCCTTTACATATTTCTTATGCACACTTCTTTCCCTTTACATATTTCTTATGCACACTTCTTTCCCTTTACATATTTCTTATGCACACTTCTTTCCCTTTACATATTTCTTATGCACACTTCTTTCCCTTTACATATTTCTTATGCACACTTCTTTCCCTTTACATATTTCTTATGCACACTTCTTTCCCTTTACATATTTCTTATGCACACTTCTTTCCCTTTACATATTTCTTATGCACACTTCTTTCCCTTTACATATTTCTTATGCACACTTCTTTCCCTTTACATATTTCTTATGCACACTTCTTTCCCTTTACATATTTCTTATGCACACTTCTTTCCCTTTACATATTTCTTATGCACACTTCTTTCCCTTTACATATTTCTTATGCACACTTCTTTCCCTTTACATATTTCTTATGCACACTTCTTTCCCTTTACATATTTCTTATGCACACTTCTTTCCCTTTACATATTTCTTATGCACACTTCTTTCCCTTTACATATTTACTCGAGGGCTTGTCCCGACATCATGTTATTCTTATGCACACTTCTTTCCCTTTACATATTTCTTATGCACACTTCTTTCCCTTTACATATTTCTTATGCACACTTCTTTCCCTTTACATATTTCTTATGCACACTTCTTTCCCTTTACATATTTCTTATGCACACTTCTTTCCCTTTACATATTTCTTATGCACACTTCTTTCCCTTTACATATTTCTTATGCACACTTCTTTCCCTTTACATATTTCTTATGCACACTTCTTTCCCTTTACATATTTCTTATGCACACTTCTTTCCCTTTACATATTTCTTATGCACACTTCTTTCCCTTTACATATTTCTTATGCACACTTCTTTCCCTTTACATATTTCTTATGCACACTTCTTTCCCTTTACATATTTCTTATGCACACTTCTTTCCCTTTACATATTTCTTATGCACACTTCTTTCCCTTTACATATTTCTTATGCACACTTCTTTCCCTTTACATATTTCTTATGCACACTTCTTTCCCTTTACATATTTCTTATGCACACTTCTTTCCCTTTACATATTTCTTATGCACACTTCTTTCCCTTTACATATTTCTTATGCACACTTCTTTCCCTTTACATATTTCTTATGCACACTTCTTTCCCTTTACATATTTCTTATGCACACTTCTTTCCCTTTACATATTTCTTATGCACACTTCTTTCCCTTTACATATTTCTTATGCACACTTCTTTCCCTTTACATATTTCTTATGCACACTTCTTTCCCTTTACATATTTCTTATGCACACTTCTTTCCCTTTTACATATTTCTTATGCACACTTCTTTCCCTTTACATATTTCTTATGCGCACACTTCTTTCCCTTTACATATTTCTTATGCACACTTCTTTCCCTTTACATATTTCTTATGCACACTTCTTTCCCTTTACATATTTCTTATGCACACTTCTTTCCCTTTACATATTTCTTATGCACACTTCTTTCCCTTTACATATTTCTTATGCACACTTCTTTCCCTTTACATATTTCTTATGCACACTTCTTTCCCTTTACATATTTCTTATGCACACTTCTTTCCCTTTACATATTTCTTATGCACACTTCTTTCCCTTTACATATTTCTTATGCACACTTCTTTCCCTTTACATATTTCTTATGCACACTTCTTTCCCTTTACATATTTCTTATGCACACTTCTTTCCCTTTACATATTTCTTATGCACACTTCTTTCCCTTTACATATTTCTTATGCACACTTCTTTCCCTTTACATATTTCTTATGCACACTTCTTTCCCTTTACATATTTCTTATGCACACTTCTTTCCCTTTACATATTTCTTATGCACACTTCTTTCCCTTTACATATTTCTTATGCACACTTCTTTCCCTTTACATATTTCTTATGCACACTTCTTTCCCTTTACATATTTCTTATGCACACTTCTTTCCCTTTACATATTTCTTATGCACACTTCTTTCCCTTTACATATTTCTTATGCACACTTCTTTCCCTTTACATATTTCTTATGCACACTTCTTTCCCTTTACATATTTCTTATGCACACTTCTTTCCCTTTACATATTTCTTATGCACACTTCTTTCCCTTTACATATTTCTTATGCACACTTCTTTCCCTTTACATATTTCTTATGCACACTTCTTTCCCTTTACATATTTCTTATGCACACTTCTTTCCCTTTACATATTTCTTATGCACACTTCTTTCCCTTTACATATTTCTTATGCACACTTCTTTCCCTTTACATATTTCTTATGCACACTTCTTTCCCTTTACATATTTCTTATGCACACTTCTTTCCCTTTACATATTTCTTATGCACACTTCTTTCCCTTTACATATTTCTTATGCACACTTCTTTCCCTTTACATATTTCTTATGCACACTTCTTTCCCTTTACATATTTCTTATGCACACTTCTTTCCCTTTACATATTTCTTATGCACACTTCTTTCCCTTTACATATTTCTTATGCACACTTCTTTCCCTTTACATATTTCTTATGCACACTTCTTTCCCTTTACATATTTCTTATGCACACTTCTTTCCCTTTACATATTTCTTATGCACACTTCTTTCCCTTTACATATTTCTTATGCACACTTCTTTCCCTTTACATATTTCTTATGCACACTTCTTTCCCTTTACATATTTCTTATGCACACTTCTTTCCCTTTACATATTTCTTATGCACACTTCTTTCCCTTTACATATTTCTTATGCACACTTCTTTCCCTTTACATATTTCTTATGCACACTTCTTTCCCTTTACATATTTACTCGAGGCTTGTTCCCACATCATTCTTTATTTCTTATGCACACTTCTTTCCCTTTACATATTTCTTATGCACACTTCTTTCCCTTTACATATTTCTTATGCACACTTCTTTCCCTTTACATATTTCTTATGCACACTTCTTTCCCTTTACATATTTCTTATGCACACTTCTTTCCCTTTACATATTTCTTATGCACACTTCTTTCCCTTTACATATTTCTTATGCACACTTCTTTCCCTTTACATATTTCTTATGCACACTTCTTTCCCTTTACATATTTCTTATGCACACTTCTTTCCCTTTACATATTTCTTATGCACACTTCTTTCCCTTTACATATTTCTTATGCACACTTCTTTCCCTTTACATATTTCTTATTATGCACACTTCTTTCCCTTTACATATTTCTTATGCACACTTCTTTCCCTTTACATATTTCTTATGCACACTTCTTTCCCTTTACATATTTCTTATGCACACTTCTTTCCCTTTACATATTTCTTATGCACACTTCTTTCCCTTTACATATTTCTTATGCACACTTCTTTCCCTTTACATATTTCTTATGCACACTTCTTTCCCTTTACATATTTCTTATGCACACTTCTTTCCCTTTACATATTTCTTATGCACACTTCTTTCCCTTTACATATTTCTTATGCACACTTCTTTCCCTTTACATATTTCTTATGCACACTTCTTTCCCTTTACATATTTCTTATGCACACTTCTTTCCCTTTACATATTTCTTATGCACACTTCTTTCCCTTTACATATTTCTTATGCACACTTCTTTCCCTTTACATATTTCTTATGCACACTTCTTTCCTCTTTACATATTTCTTATGCACACTTCTTTCCCTTTACATATTTCTTATGCACACTTCTTTCCCTTTACATATTTCTTATGCACACTTCTTTCCCTTTACATATTTCTTATGCACACTTCTTTCCCTTTACATATTTCTTATGCACACTTCTTTCCCTTTACATATTTCTTATGCACACTTCTTTCCCTTTACATATTTCTTATGCACACTTCTTTCCCTTTACATATTTCTTATGCACACTTCTTTCCCTTTACATATTTCTTATGCACACTTCTTTCCCTTTACATATTTCTTATGCACACTTCTTTCCCTTTACATATTTCTTATGCACACTTCTTTCCCTTTACATATTTCTTATGCACACTTCTTTCCCTTTACATATTTCTTATGCACACTTCTTTCCCTTTACATATTTCTTATGCACACTTCTTTCCCTTTACATATTTCTTATGCACACTTCTTTCCCTTTACATATTTCTTATGCACACTTCTTTCCCTTTACATATTTCTTATGCACACTTCTTTCCCTTTACATATTTCTTATGCACACTTCTTTCCCTTTACATATTTCTTATGCACACTTCTTTCCCTTTACATATTTCTTATGCACACTTCTTTCCCTTTACATATTTCTTATGCACACTTCTTTCCCTTTACATATTTCTTATGCACACTTCTTTCCCTTTACATATTTCTTATGCACACTTCTTTCCCTTTACATATTTCTTATGCACACTTCTTTCCCTTTACATATTTCTTATGCACACTTCTTTCCCTTTACATATTTAACTCGAGGCTGTCCACTCATGTGTTTATTTCTTATGCACACTTCTTTCCCTTTACATATTGTCTTATGCACACTTCTTTCCCTTTACATATTTCTTATGCACACTTCTTTCCCTTTACATATTTCTTATGCACACTTCTTTCCCTTTACATATTTCTTATGCACACTTCTTTCCCTTTACATATTTCTTATGCACACTTCTTTCCCTTTACATATTTCTTATGCACACTTCTTTCCCTTTACATATTTCTTATGCACACTTCTTTCCCTTTACATATTTCTTATGCACACTTCTTTCCCTTTACATATTTCTTATGCACACTTCTTTCCCTTTACATATTTCTTATGCACACTTCTTTCCCTTTACATATTTCTTATGCACACTTCTTTCCCTTTACATATTTCTTATGCACACTTCTTTCCCTTTACATATTTCTTATGCACACTTCCTTTCCCTTTACATATTTCTTATGCACACTTCTTTCCCTTTACATATTTCTTATGCACACTTCTTTCCCTTTACATATTTCTTATGCACACTTCTTTCCCTTTACATATTTCTTATGCACACTTCTTTCCCTTTACATATTTCTTATGCACACTTCTTTCCCTTTACATATTTCTTATGCACACTTCTTTCCCTTTACATATTTCTTATGCACACTTCTTTCCCTTTACATATTTCTTATGCACACTTCTTTCCCTTTACATATTTCTTATGCACACTTCTTTCCCTTTACATATTTCTTATGCACACTTCTTTCCCTTTACATATTTCTTATGCACACTTCTTTCCCTTTACATATTTCTTATGCACACTTCTTTCCCTTTACATATTTCTTATGCACACTTCTTTCCCTTTACATATTTCTTATGCACACTTCTTTCCCTTTACATATTTCTTATGCACACTTCTTTCCCTTTACATATTTCTTATGCACACTTCTTTCCCTTTACATATTTCTTATGCACACTTCTTTCCCTTTACATATTTCTTATGCACACTTCTTTCCCTTTACATATTTCTTATGCACACTTCTTTCCCTTTACATATTTCTTATGCACACTTCTTTCCCTTTACATATTTCTTATGCACACTTCTTTCCCTTTACATATTTCTTATGCACACTTCTTTCCCTTTACATATTTCTTATGCACACTTCTTTCCCTTTACATATTTCTTATGCACACTTCTTTCCCTTTACATATTTCTTATGCACACTTCTTTCCCTTTACATATTTCTTATGCACACTTCTTTCCCTTTACATATTTCTTATGCACACTTCTTTCCCTTTACATATTTCTTATGCACACTTCTTTCCCTTTACATATTTCTTATGCACACTTCTTTCCCTTTACATATTTCTTATGCACACTTCTTTCCCTTTACATATTTCTTATGCACACTTCTTTCCCTTTACATATTTAACTCGAGGGCTTGTTCCCACATCATGTGTTTATTTCTTATGCACACTTCTTTCCCTTTACATATTTCTTATGCACACTTCTTTCCCTTTACATATTTCTTATGCACACTTCTTTCCCTTTACATATTTCTTATGCACACTTCTTTCCCTTTACATATTTCTTATGCACACTTCTTTCCCTTTACATATTTCTTATGCACACTTCTTTCCCTTTACATATTTCTTATGCACACTTCTTTCCCTTTACATATTTCTTATGCACACTTCTTTCCCTTTACATATTTCTTATGCACACTTCTTTCCCTTTACATATTTCTTATGCACACTTCTTTCCCTTTACATATTTCTTATGCACACTTCTTTCCCTTTACATATTTCCTTATGCACACTTCTTTCCCTTTACATATTTCTTATGCACACTTCTTTCCCTTTACATATTTCTTATGCACACTTCTTTCCCTTTACATATTTCTTATGCACACTTCTTTCCCTTTACATATTTCTTATGCACACTTCTTTCCCTTTACATATTTCTTATGCACACTTCTTTCCCTTTACATATTTCTTATGCACACTTCTTTCCCTTTACATATTTCTTATGCACACTTCTTTCCCTTTACATATTTCTTATGCACACTTCTTTCCCTTTACATATTTCTTATGCACACTTCTTTCCCTTTACATATTTCTTATGCACACTTCTTTCCCTTTACATATTTCTTATGCACACTTCTTTCCCTTTACATATTTCTTATGCACACTTCTTTCCCTTTACATATTTCTTATGCACACTTCTTTCCCTTTACATATTTCGTATGCACACTTCTTTCCCTTTACATATTTCTTATGCACACTTCTTTCCCTTTACATATTTCTTATGCACACTTCTTTCCCTTTACATATTTCTTATGCACACTTCTTTCCCTTTACATATTTCTTATGCACACTTCTTTCCCTTTACATATTTCTTATGCACACTTCTTTCCCTTTACATATTTCTTATGCACACTTCTTTCCCTTTACATATTTCTTATGCACACTTCTTTCCCTTTACATATTTCTTATGCACACTTCTTTCCCTTTACATATTTCTTATGCACACTTCTTTCCCTTTACATATTTCTTATGCACACTTCTTTCCCTTTACATATTTCTTATGCACACTTCTTTCCCTTTACATATTTCTTATGCACACTTCTTTCCCTTTACATATTTCTTATGCACACTTCTTTCCCTTTACATATTTCTTATGCACACTTCTTTCCCTTTACATATTTCTTATGCACACTTCTTTCCCTTTACATATTTCTTATGCACACTTCTTTCCCTTTACATATTTCTTATGCACACTTCTTTCCCTTTACATATTTAACTCGAGGGCTTGTTCCCACATCATGTGTTTATTTCTTATGCACACTTCTTTCCCTTTACGTATTTCTTATGCACACTTCTTTCCCTTTACATATTTCTTATGCACACTTCTTTCCCTTTACATATTTCTTATGCACACTTCTTTCCCTTTACATATTTCTTATGCACACTTCTTTCCCTTTACATGTTTCTTATACACACTTCTTTCCCTTTACATATTTCTTATGCACACTTCTTTCCCTTTACATATTTCTTATGCACACTTCTTTCCCTTTACATATTTCTTATGCACACTTCTTTCCCTTTACATATTTCTTATGCACACTTCTTTCCCTTTACATATTTCTTATGCACACTTCTTTCCCTTTACATATTTCTTATGCACACTTCTTTCCCTTTACATATTTCTTATGCACACTTCTTTCCCTTTACATATTTCTTATGCACACTTCTTTCCCTTTACATATTTCTTATGCACACTTCTTTCCCTTTACATATTTCTTATGCACACTTCTTTCCCTTTACATATTTAACTCGAGGGCTTGTTCCCACATCATGTGTTTATTTCTTATGCACACTTCTTTCCCTTTACATATTTCTTATGCACACTTCTTTCCCTTTACATATTTCTTATGCACACTTCTTTCCCTTTACATATTTCTTATGCACACTTCTTTCCCTTTACATATTTCTTATGCACACTTCTTTCCCTTTACATATTTCTTATGCACACTTCTTTCCCTTTACATATTTCTTATGCACACTTCTTTCCCTTTACATATTTCTTATGCACACTTCTTTCCCTTTACATATTTCTTATGCACACTTCTTTCCCTTTACATATTTCTTATGCACACTTCTTTCCCTTTACATATTTCTTATGCACACTTCTTTCCCTTTACATATTTCTTATGCACACTTCTTTCCCTTTACATATTTCTTATGCACACTTCTTTCCCTTTACATATTTCTTATGCACACTTCTTTCCCTTTACATATTTCTTATGCACACTTCTTTCCCTTTACATATTTCTTATGCACACTTCTTTCCCTTTACATATTTCTTATGCACACTTCTTTCCCTTTACATATTTCTTATGCACACTTCTTTCCCTTTACATATTTCTTATGCACACTTCTTTCCCTTTACATATTTCTTATGCACACTTCTTTCCCTTTACATATTTCTTATGCACACTTCTTTCCCTTTACATATTTCTTATGCACACTTCTTTCCCTTTACATATTTCTTATGCACACTTCTTTCCCTTTACATATTTCTTATGCACACTTCTTTCCCTTTACATATTTCTTATGCACACTTCTTTCCCTTTACATATTTCTTATGCACACTTCTTTCCCTTTACATATTTCTTATGCACACTTCTTTCCCTTTACATATTTCTTATGCACACTTCTTTCCCTTTACATATTTCTTATGCACACTTCTTTCCCTTTACATATTTCTTATGCACACTTCTTTCCCTTTACATATTTCTTATGCACACTTCTTTCCCTTTACATATTTCTTATGCACACTTCTTTCCCTTTACATATTTCTTATGCACACTTCTTTCCCTTTACATATTTCTTATGCACACTTCTTTCCCTTTACATATTTCTTATGCACACTTCTTTCCCTTTACATATTTCTTATGCACACTTCTTTCCCTTTACATATTTCTTATGCACACTTCTTTCCCTTTACATATTTCTTATGCACACTTCTTTCCCTTTACATATTTCTTATGCACACTTCTTTCCCTTTACATATTTCTTATGCACACTTCTTTCCCTTTACATATTTCTTATGCACACTTCTTTCCCTTTACATATTTCTTATGCACACTTCTTTCCCTTTACATATTTACTCGAGGCTTGTCCCACTTCTTGTTTATTTCTTATGCACACTTCTTTCCCTTTACATATTTCTTATGCACACTTCTTTCCCTTTACATATTTCTTATGCACACTTCTTTCCCTTTACATATTTCTTATGCACACTTCTTTCCCTTTACATATTTCTTATGCACACTTCTTTCCCTTTACATATTTCTTATGCACACTTCTTTCCCTTTACATATTTCTTATGCACACTTCTTTCCCTTTACATATTTCTTATGCACACTTCTTTCCCTTTACATATTTCTTATGCACACTTCTTTCCCTTTACATATTTCTTATGCACACTTCTTTCCCTTTACATATTTCTTATGCACACTTCTTTCCCTTTACATATTTCTTATGCACACTTCTTTCCCTTTACATATTTCTTATGCACACTTCTTTCCCTTTACATATTTCTTATGCACACTTCTTTCCCTTTACATATTTCTTATGCACACTTCTTTCCCTTTACATATTTCTTATGCACACTTCTTTCCCTTTACATATTTCTTATGCACACTTCTTTCCCTTTACATATTTCTTATGCACACTTCTTTCCCTTTACATATTTCTTATGCACACTTCTTTCCCTTTACATATTTCTTATGCACACTTCTTTCCCTTTACATATTTCTTATGCACACTTCTTTCCCTTTACATATTTCTTATGCACACTTCTTTCCCTTTACATATTTCTTATGCACACTTCTTTCCCTTTACATATTTCTTATGCACACTTCTTTCCCTTTACATATTTCTTATGCACACTTCTTTCCCTTTACATATTTCTTATGCACACTTCTTTCCCTTTACATATTTCTTATGCACACTTCTTTCCCTTTACATATTTCTTATGCACACTTCTTTCCCTTTACATATTTCTTATGCACACTTCTTTCCCTTTACATATTTCTTATGCACACTTCTTTCCCTTTACATATTTCTTATGCACACTTCTTTCCCTTTACATATTTCTTATGCACACTTCTTTCCCTTTACATATTTCTTATGCACACTTCTTTCCCTTTACATATTTCTTATGCACACTTCTTTCCCTTTACATATTTCTTATGCACACTTCTTTCCCTTTACATATTTCTTATGCACACTTCTTTCCCTTTACATATTTCTTATGCACACTTCTTTCCCTTTACATATTTCTTATGCACACTTCTTTCCCTTTACATATTTCTTATGCACACTTCTTTCCCTTTACATATTTCTTATGCACACTTCTTTCCCTTTACATATTTCTTATGCACACTTCTTTCCCTTTACATATTTCTTATGCACACTTCTTTCCCTTTACATATTTCTTATGCACACTTCTTTCCCTTTACATATTTCTTATGCACACTTCTTTCCCTTTACATATTTCTTATGCACACTTCTTTCCCTTTACATATTTCTTATGCACACTTCTTTCCCTTTACATATTTCTTATGCACACTTCTTTCCCTTTACATATTTCTTATGCACACTTCTTTCCCTTTACATATTTCTTATGCACACTTCTTTCCCTTTACATATTTCTTATGCACACTTCTTTCCCTTTACATATTTCTTATGCACACTTCTTTCCCTTTACATATTTCTTATGCACACTTCTTTCCCTTTACATATTTCTTATGCACACTTCTTTCCCTTTACATATTTCTTATGCACACTTCTTTCCCTTTACATATTTCTTATGCACACTTCTTTCCCTTTACATATTTCTTATGCACACTTCTTTCCCTTTACATATTTCTTATGCACACTTCTTTCCCTTTACATATTTCTTATGCACACTTCTTTCCCTTTACATATTTCTTATGCACACTTCTTTCCCTTTACATATTTCTTATGCACACTTCTTTCCCTTTACATATTTCTTATGCACACTTCTTTCCCTTTACATATTTCTTATGCACACTTCTTTCCCTTTACATATTTCTTATGCACACTTCTTTCCCTTTACATATTTCTTATGCACACTTCTTTCCCTTTACATATTTCTTATGCACACTTCTTTCCCTTTACATATTTCTTATGCACACTTCTTTCCCTTTACATATTTCTTATGCACACTTCTTTCCCTTTACATATTTCTTATGCACACTTCTTTCCCTTTACATATTTCTTATGCACACTTCTTTCCCTTTACATATTTCTTATGCACACTTCTTTCCCTTTACATATTTCTTATGCACACTTCTTTCCCTTTACATATTTCTTATGCACACTTCTTTCCCTTTACATATTTCTTATGCACACTTCTTTCCCTTTACATATTTCTTATGCACACTTCTTTCCCTTTACATATTTCTTATGCACACTTCTTTCCCTTTACATATTTCTTATGCACACTTCTTTCCCTTTACATATTTCTTATGCACACTTCTTTCCCTTTACATATTTCTTATGCACACTTCTTTCCCTTTACATATTTCTTATGCACACTTCTTTCCCTTTACATATTTCTTATGCACACTTCTTTCCCTTTACATATTTCTTATGCACACTTCTTTCCCTTTACATATTTCTTATGCACACTTCTTTCCCTTTACATATTTCTTATGCACACTTCTTTCCCTTTACATATTTCTTATGCACACTTCTTTCCCTTTACATATTTCTTATGCACACTTCTTTCCCTTTACATATTTCTTATGCACACTTCTTTCCCTTTACATATTTCTTATGCACACTTCTTTCCCTTTACATATTTCTTATGCACACTTCTTTCCCTTTACATATTTCTTATGCACACTTCTTTCCCTTTACATATTTCTTATGCACACTTCTTTCCCTTTACATATTTAACTCGAGGGCTTGTTCCCACATCATGTGTTTATTTCTTATGCACACTTCTTTCCCTTTACATATTTCTTATGCCTTCTTTCCCTTTACATATTTCTTATGCACACTTCTTTCCCTTTACATATTTCTTATGCACACTTCTTTCCCTTTACATATTTCTTATGCACACTTCTTTCCCTTTACATATTTCTTATGCACACTTCTTTCCCTTTACATATTTCTTATGCACACTTCTTTCCCTTTACATATTTCTTATGCACACTTCTTTCCCTTTACATATTTCTTATGCACACTTCTTTCCCTTTACATATTTCTTATGCACACTTCTTTCCCTTTACATATTTCTTATGCACACTTCTTTCCCTTTACATATTTCTTATGCACACTTCTTTCCCTTTACATATTTCTTATGCACACTTCTTTCCCTTTACATATTTCTTATGCACACTTCTTTCCCTTTACATATTTCTTATGCACACTTCTTTCCCTTTACATATTTCTTATGCACACTTCTTTCCCTTTACATATTTCTTATGCACACTTCTTTCCCTTTACATATTTCTTATGCACACTTCTTTCCCTTTACATATTTCTTATGCACACTTCTTTCCCTTTACATATTTCTTATGCACACTTCTTTCCCTTTACATATTTCTTATGCACACTTCTTTCCCTTTACATATTTCTTATGCACACTTCTTTCCCTTTACATATTTCTTATGCACACTTCTTTCCCTTTACATATTTCTTATGCACACTTCTTTCCCTTTACATATTTCTTATGCACACTTCTTTCCCTTTACATATTTCTTATGCACACTTCTTTCCCTTTACATATTTCTTATGCACACTTCTTTCCCTTTACATATTTCTTATGCACACTTCTTTCCCTTTACATATTTCTTATGCACACTTCTTTCCCTTTACATATTTCTTATGCACACTTCTTTCCCTTTACATATTTCTTATGCACACTTCTTTCCCTTTACATATTTCTTATGCACACTTCTTTCCCTTTACATATTTCTTATGCACACTTCTTTCCCTTTACATATTTCTTATGCACACTTCTTTCCCTTTACATATTTCTTATGCACACTTCTTTCCCTTTACATATTTCTTATGCACACTTCTTTCCCTTTACATATTTCTTATGCACACTTCTTTCCCTTTACATATTTCTTATGCACACTTCTTTCCCTTTACATATTTCTTATGCACACTTCTTTCCCTTTACATATTTCTTATGCACACTTCTTTCCCTTTACATATTTCTTATGCACACTTCTTTCCCTTTACATATTTCTTATGCACACTTCTTTCCCTTTACATATTTCTTATGCACACTTCTTTCCCTTTACATATTTCTTATGCACACTTCTTTCCCTTTACATATTTCTTATGCACACTTCTTTCCCTTTACATATTTCTTATGCACACTTCTTTCCCTTTACATATTTCTTATGCACACTTCTTTCCCTTTACATATTTCTTATGCACACTTCTTTCCCTTTACATATTTCTTATGCACACTTCTTTCCCTTTACATATTTCTTATGCACACTTCTTTCCCTTTACATATTTCTTATGCACACTTCTTTCCCTTTACATATTTCTTATGCACACTTCTTTCCCTTTACATATTTCTTATGCACACTTCTTTCCCTTTACATATTTCTTATGCACACTTCTTTCCCTTTACATATTTCTTATGCACACTTCTTTCCCTATATTTCTTATGCACACTTCTTTCCCTTTACATATTTCTTATGCACACTTCTTTCCCTTTACATATTTCTTATGCACACTTCTTTCCCTTTACATATTTCTTATGCACACTTCTTTCCCTTTACATATTTCTTATGCACACTTCTTTCCCTTTACATATTTCTTATGCACACTTTTTTCCCTTTACATATTTCTTATGCACACTTCTTTCCCTTTACATATGTCTTATGCACACTTCTTTCCCTTTACATATTTCTTATGCACACTTCTTTCCCTTTACATATTTCTTATGCACACTTCTTTCCCTTTACATATTTCTTATGCACACTTCTTTCCCTTTACATATTTCTTATGCACACTTCTTTCCATTTACATATTTCTTATGCACACTTCTTTCCCTTTACATATTTCTTATGCACACTTCTTTCCCTTTACATATTTCTTATGCACACTTCTTTCCCTTTACATATTTCTTAGGCACACTTCTTTCCCTTTACATATTTCTTATGCACACTTCTTTCCCTTTACATATTTCTTATGCACACTTCTTTCCCTTTACATATTTCTTATGCACACTTCTTTCCCTTTACATATGTCTTATGCACACTTCTTTCCCTTTACATATTTCTTATGCACACTTCTTTCCCTTTACATATTTCTTATGCACACTTCTTTCCTTTTACATATTTCTTATGCACACTTTTTTTCCCTTTACATATTTCTTATGCACACTTCTTTTCCTTTACATATTTCTTATGCACACTTCTTTCCCTTTACATATTTCTTATGCACACTTCTTTCCCTTTACATATGTCTTATGCACACTTCTTTCCCTTTACATATTTAACTCGAGGGCTTGTCCCGACATCATGTGTTTATTTCTTATGCACACTTCTTTCCCTTTACATATTTCTTATGCACACTTCTTTCCCTTTACATATTTCTTATGCACACTTCTTTCCCTTTACATATTTCTTATGCACACTTCTTTCCCTTTTTTATTTCTTATGCACACTTCTTTCCCTTTACATATTTAACTCGAGGGCTTGTCCCGACATCATGTGTTTATTTCTTATGCACACTTCTTTCCCTTTACATATTTCTTATGCACACTTCTTTCCCTTTACATATTTCTTATGCACACTTCTTTCCCTTTACATATTTCTTATGCACACTTCTTTCCCTTTACATATTTCTTATGCACACTTCTTTCCCTTTACATATTTCTTATGCACACTTCTTTCCCTTTACATATTTCTTATGCACACTTCTTTCCCTTTACATATTTCTTACGCACACTTCTTTCCCTTTACATATTTCTTATGCACACTTCTTTCCCTTTACATATTTCTTATGCACACTTCTTTTCCTTTACATATTTCTTATGCACACTTCTTTCCCTTTACATATTTCTTATGCACACTTCTTTCCCTTTAAATATTTCTTATGCACACTTCTTTCCCTTTACATATTTCTTATGCACACTTCTTTCCCTTTACATATTTCTTATGCACACTTCTTTCCCTTTACATATTTCTTATGCACACTTCTTTCCCTTTACATATTTCTTATGCACACTTCTTTCCCTTTACATATTTCTTATGCACACTTCTTTCCCTTTACATATTTCTTATGCACACTTCTTTCCCTTTACATATTTCTTATGCACACTTCTTTCCCTTTACATATTTCTTATGCACACTTCTTTCCCTTTACATATTTCTTATGCACACTTCTTTCCCTTTACATATTTCTTATGCACACTTCTTTCTCTTTACATATTTCTTACGCACACTTCTTTCCCTTTACATATTTCTTATGCACACTTCTTTCCCTTTACATATTTAACTCGAGGGCTTGTCCCGACATCATGTGTTTATTTCTTATGCACACTTCTTTCCCTTTACATATTTCTTATGCACACTTCTTTCCCTTTACATATTTCTTATGCACACTTCTTTCCCTTTACATATTTCTTATGCACACTTCTTTCCCTTTACATATTTCTTATGCACACTTCTTTCCCTTTACATATTTCTTATGCACACTTCTTTCCCTTTACATATTTCTTATGCACACTTCTTTCCCTTTACATATTTCTTACGCACACTTCTTTCCCTTTACATATTTCTTATGCACACTTCTTTCCCTTTACATATTTCTTATGCACACTTCTTTTCCTTTACATATTTCTTATGCACACTTCTTTCCCTTTACATATTTCTTATGCACACTTCTTTCCCTTTAAATATTTCTTATGCACACTTCTTTCCCTTTACATATTTCTTATGCACACTTCTTTCCCTTTACATATTTCTTATGCACACTTCTTTCCCTTTACATATTTCTTATGCACACTTCTTTCCCTTTACATATTTCTTATGCACACTTCTTTCCCTTTACATATTTCTTATGCACACTTCTTTCCCTTTACATATTTCTTATGC
>JBAIAA010001689.1:0-22788 GCA_037893245.1 Crossaster papposus | reverse complement strand
GCTTGACTCCTCCGCGGCGGGCCAGCCGACGAATGGCTGGTTTAGTGATGCCCTGGATGTTGTCGCGAAGAACCTTGCGGTGACGCTTGGCACCCCCCTTTGCCCAGTCCTTTTCCTCCTTTGCCACGGCCAGACATTTTTTTTAAATTTTCTTCTTTCCTTCTCTGCTCAGACTAGACTAGATCGATTGAATGGGCGAGGCAGTGTATTATATATCACTGCTATGCGCGGACGCGATAGGAGCACGCCAGGCAAACGAAAGTCAGGGCGCCCTCTAGCAACAAATCGTGGCAGAGGTTTCCCTCCCGAAATAACGACACGAGAGGAGAAATAAACAGTCAACGAGAGAGAGAGAGAGAGGAAAGCAAGCAAACGAATAATCGCAACATTAAAATACAAACATAAAAACTGAACTGTTAAAAGCACTGTTATTTATTGTATTTGAGGTTTTATCACTTACAAAAAAAAAAGCTATAAAAAAGGGCCCTGCATTATTACCTATACAGTATTTAGAACAAAAATGGAATTCAAACAAACAAGACCAAAAACAAAAAGAACATTTAAAGTCTACATTTATATGAAATCATATGAATTTCTAAAAATATGGAAAAGATAAAGAAATCTAATACATCTTCGCCAAAAAAAAATACAACCAGTCGCAGAGGATCTGTTTGTTTGTTTGTTTGTTTGTTTGTTTGTTTTTGTTGTTGTTGTTTTTCCCTTTCTTCAGAAATCAACCTAAAACAAAGAGATCGGTCTTCATACAATTATTTAATTGAGACAAATTGAAATGTTCAAATATAAGAAAGCCACGAAGTAAAGCGAAGAAAGAACTTGTAAAAGTGAGGCGACATAGGAATACACATAATAGACGAGACCTGTTTTTGTATTAATTGATGTTCCCCGAGGGGAGTGGGCCGAATCCCGGATGTACTGCTATACCGGGCCAACCCATGGCCGGGACGAGGCAAGCCTCTATTCCACGGCCCAAATCCAAAAATCAGATTAATATACTGGCTGTTCGATGAACAGCGTTTCAGATATTAAGCTGAAAAGAACAGATACTACACATGATCTTAGCCAAAAGGCCGAGAAGCGATAACGATTGACATTGAACCAATAGGGCGCTCTGGAATTATGCATGCAAATTGATTCCCCCGCCCATTGTTCTCATCCGAATAATATTCTTATTTTAACTTTTCTAATTTGTGTATTTCGGGTCAAGAAAAGGACTTCTCACAGAGCCCGACGCAAACCCGTTTATAGAAATTACCAACTTTTGGCACGTTAATTTACATCAATATTCATGAGCTTGGGGGGTTTTCATAACACATTTTCATACACATCGACAATATTCTTTTACAAATTCATTTTTTTTAACCAAAAGTCACTTGAAAATCTGGAAAAATGCGACTGGTATCAAAATTATCGCCATGCTGCACTGCGCCTCGCCGCTGTAAATACACACAGACCTGCCGGTACGAGCGTGCCGATAGATGGCGCCCTTCGGCACAACCGCGCCTCGATCGTTTACCGTTCAGGCCGGTTTATTTGTTTTTAAGCAGAACCTAAATGTCCCACTTTGTGGGCGGTGAAAATAGTCTGGTTCTATGGCCTGACCATTTAATTGTGTACACCCAGACGTCGAAATTGTAGTCGCGAACGTTAACGAGAATTCACGACCGTCAATAAAACGTGTTCGGAAATCTTCAGTTTGGCCAAGGAAAATGTTTCATGCTAAGCAAATTGTTGTGCTTACATTTGTTATGAAATTGGGCCCAGGTAAGACAGAACACGAAAACAAAGCTAATAGACCACACGCGAAGTGTCAACTCACCACATTTCCAATGTTTTTGTTAAATCTATGAAAATGTGACCCAGGATATCAAAATCAATAATAAGCGGGAAATGACAATTCACGATATGTACATAGTAACATTTGAAATTCCATAGGCTTTCTATTGATAGCCATCCCCAGTCTGTAACTCGTAACCAATAATTTCCGAGCTAAAGGCTTGTGATGGATGTCATTAAAAAGCTTATTGAATTTGCAATCTTATTATATTTATATCTCCGAAAGTCTTTTTCCGACTTATTCTTGATTTTGATGTGCTGGGTCGCGGGTATAATATCATTCACGTACTTTTACAAACTGAACATGCATGTACTGTACAGTACGCGTAGTACATGTATATATAGAGTACAGACACAGCGCGTATTTATTTTTGCTTTGTTGAAGTCACAGTGCGCGCGTTGCATATTTAATGAACTAGTTTTTATATGAAGGTCGCCGGGATACAAGTTAAAACGCACGCGCGCCCGGATGACAAAAAACACTTTCTTAATATTTTTATAAGCAGGAAAAGGGAAGGCGATTCTTTAAAAAATAAACGAAGCCATTGAACAAACTCAGCGGGCCTTTGGCTGTGAAAGTTAAAATCTACACATGTATTATCTAAATTTGTCTCTTTTAAAACTTTATTTAAAAATGAAGAACAGACAGACAGCGGCGTTTCTCTCTTGTAACTATGTGGTGGCCCTGAAAAGAGCCTTTTGGTTTTGTTTGTGGAGGCAAAGTAATTTGTTTGTAGGCCTATTACTTTGATACTTTGGCGGCCTTTTTGGGCAGAAGTACTTGCTGGATGTTGGGAAGCACACCGCCTTGCGCGATGGTAACCCCACTCATCAACTTGTTAAGCTCTTCGTCGTTGCGTATAGCAAGCTGCAGATGTCGAGGGTTAATTCTCGTCTTCTTATTGTCTCGTGCTGCGTTACCGGCCAGCTCCAGGATCTCCGCGGTCAGGTATTCCATCACGGCTGCCAGGTAGACCGGTGCACCGGCTCCAACCCGCTCAGCGTAGTTGCCCCTTCGCAAAAATCGATGAACGCGACCCACGGGGAACTGCAGTCCCGCCCTTGAGGACCTGCTCCTGGCCTTGCTTCTTGCTTTTCCGCTTTTTCCTCGTCCAGTCATCTTGAAGTAATTGGTGACAGTAGATTGCGATCTGCAGTGAAAGTGCCGTACGAGGGGGGTGACAGCACTAGTTATAGCGTTCCGGTGGATTGGCCGAAGCACGCCAAGTAGCCAATCACGCGCGACACACTTACTGTACGGTTGAGTGCACCGCATCCATTTTTGGATTCGTGAAGACAGGGATACATTTTTTGAACGAGGTCTGTCTGTCTGTCTGTCTTCAATCTAAGCGATGAAATCATAACAGCAAAAACCCAAAGCACCCAAAAACCTTACCTGCTTTCTCAGACGATTTCTGTTATCCCGACGGTGTGTCCCTGTTGCCTACCGATTGACCTGCCTCCACGCTGGCCGCAGATCGTCCCTCATAAACCACATTGAAAACTGTCACGGATTTGTCTGCACAGAGATACGACAAACACATATATTAAACATACATCAAACAAGAAACCACTACTTCTCGTAATGGAGACTGAATGAACAAAAACCACTGCGCGCACAGGTGCTGAATAACAAAAGGCTGTTTCGCCATTGCAAATTCCTACGTGACTTACTGAGGCTAAATTAACAATGACCCCCATTTGTCAATTTCGTTGTTGGCGGGCACGCGTATAATTGTTTTGGTCAAAGCTATTCGTTGGTTTTAAAAATTCGATCGCTTAGGTTGGGCGGCGCACTGTCAGCCCTGCAATGTTGTATATATCATGTTAATTAAATGATGTAAATAAATACTTTTGGTATCATTGCAAAACTAACGAATCGGTCTTTACTACGGTGTAAAACAATAGAACTCCAAATACTACAGAAATACTTTTCCCCGTCATGCCTTTTCAAGTCACATATTTGTTTTCAAAGGCGACGAGAACAGAAGGTTAATGTTGATCTTCATTTCTCCTTTTAAGGTCAGGGAGAATGTAAAGACGGGAACACTACCCGAACGATTTTACCACCTACGAATATTGACTAAATTAGTAACACAGATCAGACAGTCACATCTCTTTTTTTTTTAAATTGTGTTGGCTCTGAAAAGAGCCGTTTGGTTATGTTTTTCGTGTTATTTGTTCCTCCCTCGGTCAACCTATTTTGAAGTCGTATACTTGGTGACGGCCTTGGTTCCTTCGCTGACTGCATGCTTGGCAAGCTCTCCCGGGAGGATTAGGCGTACTGCAGTCTGCACTTCACGACTTGAGATGGTCGACTTCTTGTTGTAGTGGGCAAGGCGGGAAGATTCGCCGGCGATGCGCTCAAACACGTCGTTGACAAAGCTGTTCATGATGCTCATTGCCTTGCTGGAGATTCCTGTGTCGGGGTGCACCTGTTTCATGACTTTGTAGATGTAGATGCCGTAGCTCTCCTTGCGACGCCGACGCCTCTTCTTGTTCGTGCTGACCGGAGCCTTGGTGTTGCCGGCCTTCTTCTGGCCTTTTCCGCTAACTTTAGGAGCCATGATTGGAGAAGATGAGTGTATGTGATCGTGCGATCGAATGGAAGGTCAAGCATGCCGGGACGACTTTTATGGTACCCGCTAGGATTCTGGGCATACACGCATTGTCCACACAATCACCCAAGCGTGAAGAATTATGTACGCGTGCAAAGTGACATGCATTGGCGCTTGCCACACGCACAGAGGGCAAAAGCTATCCTTCCGAATCCGAATGAAAACTCCAAGAAACAAACAATTACAAACAATAATTTAGAATATCCACTTTTTTATTATATTCGGTAGAGGCCAACAATCCGGTGTGGTTTCACTCATTATTTATTTTTCCCCAAACGCCGGGTAAACTTGCGTATCATCCAATGTAACGAAGAGTTCCCGTTTTCGAAAATATGACACAAAATGACTGCATAAACAATTGTGTACATGGCCAGGCAATTACTCTTCTTCTTTTTTACCGTATTAAAAGTAAAATAATTTTTTATTTTTATTTTGGGGGGTGGGGGGACAACAAATAATAAGAGACAGACAGACAAACAAACAAAATGGAAAGAGACTAATCCGATTAATTTTATTAATCCGTTCTCCGGAGCTCTGGCCAGTTAAAATTCGTATTTACCTATAGTAACCAAACTTAACTTTTCAAAACTCTACAGAAAACGCGATTGGAATGAATCTCTCTTTGAAAAAAATATTGGCCCTGAAAAGGGCCGTTCGGTTAGTTTTGCGCACGCAGCTGTGACTCAAGCCCGTTCACCACGAATTCGGCGAGCCAACTGGATGTCCTTGGGCATGATGGTGACCCTCTTGGCATGGATGGCGCAAAGGTTGGTGTCTTCAAAGAGGCCAACGAGGTAGGCTTCGCTCGCCTCCTGCAGTGCCATGACGGCAGAACTCTGGAATCGCAGTTCTGTTTTGAAGTCCTGTGCAATTTCACGCACAAGTCTCTGGAACGGCAGCTTTCGGATCAGCAGTTCGGTGCTCTTCTGGTAGCGACGAATCTCGCGAAGGGCGACAGTTCCCGGTCTGTACCGATGTGGTTTCTTGACACCGCCAGTCGCTGGTGCGCTCTTACGTGCCGCCTTGGTGGCCAACTGCTTCCTTGGGGCTTTTCCACCGGTGCTCTTTCTTGCCGTCTGCTTGGTGCGTGCCATGATTTGAGAGTGGATTGGTCAGAATGGAGAGTAGATAAGAAGTGAATGCCAAATCAACGAACAGGCCGTCTCTTAAGACTAGAGAATAGCATCCTGGGGCTGAAGTATAACAATGGGCAGTCTTCCGATTGGATAATTCGGACACCATGCCGGGACGCTTCACTGATCACAACTGATTTACCCTCCGAAACAATACGGTCAATATTACCTACGAGTACATGATACTTTGCAAGCAAATTAATTTTCCCCAGCTACCAAAATAAACAAATGGGCCGTGTCTTCGATAAAGACATCCCGGGAATAATTACGGGCAATAAACGAAAAGAAAAAAACCTTAATACTAATAGACACAGGGAGGAAAATCCACACTGAATCCCGCGAGACAATGCCCAAATAATAACAGAGTACACACAAATTAAAACCTGGAATCAATCTCTTTTTGTGAAATCGTGGTGGCTCTGAAAAGAGCCGTTTGGTTTGAAAATGGCATGTATCATGCATCTATCTAGCCGCCGAAACCGTACAGCGTGCGCCCCTGTCTTTTCAGGGCGTACACCACATCCATCGAAGTAACGGTTTTCCTCTTGGCGTGCTCGCAGTAGGTGACTGCATCGCGGATAACATTCTCCAGGAACACCTTGAGGACTCCGCGGGTTTCTTCGTAGATGAGACCTGAGATGCGCTTGACTCCTCCGCGGCGGGCCAGCCGACGAATGGCTGGTTTAGTGATGCCCTGGATGTTGTCGCGAAGAACCTTGCGGTGACGCTTGGCACCCCCTTTGCCCAGTCCTTTTCCTCCTTTGCCACGGCCAGACATTTTTTTTAAATTTTCTTCTTTCCTTCTCTGCTCAGACTAGACTAGATCGATTGAATGGGCGAGGCAGTGTATTATATATCACTGCTATGCGCGGACGCGATAGGAGCACGCCAGGCAAACGAAAGTCAGGGCGCCCTCTAGCAACAAATCGTGGCAGAGGTTTCCCTCCCGAAATAACGACACGAGAGGAGAAATAAACAGTCAACGAGAGAGAGAGAGAGAGGAAAGCAAGCAAACGAATAATCGCAACATTAAAATACAAACATAAAAACTGAACTGTTAAAAGCACTGTTATTTATTGTATTTGAGGTTTTATCACTTACAAAAAAAAAAGCTATAAAAAAGGGCCCTGCATTATTACCTATACAGTATTTAGAACAAAAATGGAATTCAAACAAACAAGACCAAAAACAAAAAGAACATTTAAAGTCTACATTTATATGAAATCATATGAATTTCTAAAAATATGGAAAAGATAAAGAAATCTAATACATCTTCGCCAAAAAAAAATACAACCAGTCGCAGAGGATCTGTTTGTTTGTTTGTTTGTTTGTTTGTTTGTTTTTGTTGTTGTTGTTTTTCCCTTTCTTCAGAAATCAACCTAAAACAAAGAGATCGGTCTTCATACAATTATTTAATTGAGACAAATTGAAATGTTCAAATATAAGAAAGCCACGAAGTAAAGCGAAGAAAGAACTTGTAAAAGTGAGGCGACATAGGAATACACATAATAGACGAGACCTGTTTTTGTATTAATTGATGTTCCCCGAGGGGAGTGGGCCGAATCCCGGATGTACTGCTATACCGGGCCAACCCATGGCCGGGACGAGGCAAGCCTCTATTCCACGGCCCAAATCCAAAAATCAGATTAATATACTGGCTGTTCGATGAACAGCGTTTCAGATATTAAGCTGAAAAGAACAGATACTACACATGATCTTAGCCAAAAGGCCGAGAAGCGATAACGATTGACATTGAACCAATAGGGCGCTCTGGAATTATGCATGCAAATTGATTCCCCCGCCCATTGTTCTCATCCGAATAATATTCTTATTTTAACTTTTCTAATTTGTGTATTTCGGGTCAAGAAAAGGACTTCTCACAGAGCCCGACGCAAACCCGTTTATAGAAATTACCAACTTTTGGCACGTTAATTTACATCAATATTCATGAGCTTGGGGGGTTTTCATAACACATTTTCATACACATCGACAATATTCTTTTACAAATTCATTTTTTTTAACCAAAAGTCACTTGAAAATCTGGAAAAATGCGACTGGTATCAAAATTATCGCCATGCTGCACTGCGCCTCGCCGCTGTAAATACACACAGACCTGCCGGTACGAGCGTGCCGATAGATGGCGCCCTTCGGCACAACCGCGCCTCGATCGTTTACCGTTCAGGCCGGTTTATTTGTTTTTAAGCAGAACCTAAATGTCCCACTTTGTGGGCGGTGAAAATAGTCTGGTTCTATGGCCTGACCATTTAATTGTGTACACCCAGACGTCGAAATTGTAGTCGCGAACGTTAACGAGAATTCACGACCGTCAATAAAACGTGTTCGGAAATCTTCAGTTTGGCCAAGGAAAATGTTTCATGCTAAGCAAATTGTTGTGCTTACATTTGTTATGAAATTGGGCCCAGGTAAGACAGAACACGAAAACAAAGCTAATAGACCACACGCGAAGTGTCAACTCACCACATTTCCAATGTTTTTGTTAAATCTATGAAAATGTGACCCAGGATATCAAAATCAATAATAAGCGGGAAATGACAATTCACGATATGTACATAGTAACATTTGAAATTCCATAGGCTTTCTATTGATAGCCATCCCCAGTCTGTAACTCGTAACCAATAATTTCCGAGCTAAAGGCTTGTGATGGATGTCATTAAAAAGCTTATTGAATTTGCAATCTTATTATATTTATATCTCCGAAAGTCTTTTTCCGACTTATTCTTGATTTTGATGTGCTGGGTCGCGGGTATAATATCATTCACGTACTTTTACAAACTGAACATGCATGTACTGTACAGTACGCGTAGTACATGTATATATAGAGTACAGACACAGCGCGTATTTATTTTTGCTTTGTTGAAGTCACAGTGCGCGCGTTGCATATTTAATGAACTAGTTTTTATATGAAGGTCGCCGGGATACAAGTTAAAACGCACGCGCGCCCGGATGACAAAAAACACTTTCTTAATATTTTTATAAGCAGGAAAAGGGAAGGCGATTCTTTAAAAAATAAACGAAGCCATTGAACAAACTCAGCGGGCCTTTGGCTGTGAAAGTTAAAATCTACACATGTATTATCTAAATTTGTCTCTTTTAAAACTTTATTTAAAAATGAAGAACAGACAGACAGCGGCGTTTCTCTCTTGTAACTATGTGGTGGCCCTGAAAAGAGCCTTTTGGTTTTGTTTGTGGAGGCAAAGTAATTTGTTTGTAGGCCTATTACTTTGATACTTTGGCGGCCTTTTTGGGCAGAAGTACTTGCTGGATGTTGGGAAGCACACCGCCTTGCGCGATGGTAACCCCACTCATCAACTTGTTAAGCTCTTCGTCGTTGCGTATAGCAAGCTGCAGATGTCGAGGGTTAATTCTCGTCTTCTTATTGTCTCGTGCTGCGTTACCGGCCAGCTCCAGGATCTCCGCGGTCAGGTATTCCATCACGGCTGCCAGGTAGACCGGTGCACCGGCTCCAACCCGCTCAGCGTAGTTGCCCCTTCGCAAAAATCGATGAACGCGACCCACGGGGAACTGCAGTCCCGCCCTTGAGGACCTGCTCCTGGCCTTGCTTCTTGCTTTTCCGCTTTTTCCTCGTCCAGTCATCTTGAAGTAATTGGTGACAGTAGATTGCGATCTGCAGTGAAAGTGCCGTACGAGGGGGGTGACAGCACTAGTTATAGCGTTCCGGTGGATTGGCCGAAGCACGCCAAGTAGCCAATCACGCGCGACACACTTACTGTACGGTTGAGTGCACCGCATCCATTTTTGGATTCGTGAAGACAGGGATACATTTTTTGAACGAGGTCTGTCTGTCTGTCTGTCTTCAATCTAAGCGATGAAATCATAACAGCAAAAACCCAAAGCACCCAAAAACCTTACCTGCTTTCTCAGACGATTTCTGTTATCCCGACGGTGTGTCCCTGTTGCCTACCGATTGACCTGCCTCCACGCTGGCCGCAGATCGTCCCTCATAAACCACATTGAAAACTGTCACGGATTTGTCTGCACAGAGATACGACAAACACATATATTAAACATACATCAAACAAGAAACCACTACTTCTCGTAATGGAGACTGAATGAACAAAAACCACTGCGCGCACAGGTGCTGAATAACAAAAGGCTGTTTCGCCATTGCAAATTCCTACGTGACTTACTGAGGCTAAATTAACAATGACCCCCATTTGTCAATTTCGTTGTTGGCGGGCACGCGTATAATTGTTTTGGTCAAAGCTATTCGTTGGTTTTAAAAATTCGATCGCTTAGGTTGGGCGGCGCACTGTCAGCCCTGCAATGTTGTATATATCATGTTAATTAAATGATGTAAATAAATACTTTTGGTATCATTGCAAAACTAACGAATCGGTCTTTACTACGGTGTAAAACAATAGAACTCCAAATACTACAGAAATACTTTTCCCCGTCATGCCTTTTCAAGTCACATATTTGTTTTCAAAGGCGACGAGAACAGAAGGTTAATGTTGATCTTCATTTCTCCTTTTAAGGTCAGGGAGAATGTAAAGACGGGAACACTACCCGAACGATTTTACCACCTACGAATATTGACTAAATTAGTAACACAGATCAGACAGTCACATCTCTTTTTTTTTTAAATTGTGTTGGCTCTGAAAAGAGCCGTTTGGTTATGTTTTTCGTGTTATTTGTTCCTCCCTCGGTCAACCTATTTTGAAGTCGTATACTTGGTGACGGCCTTGGTTCCTTCGCTGACTGCATGCTTGGCAAGCTCTCCCGGGAGGATTAGGCGTACTGCAGTCTGCACTTCACGACTTGAGATGGTCGACTTCTTGTTGTAGTGGGCAAGGCGGGAAGATTCGCCGGCGATGCGCTCAAACACGTCGTTGACAAAGCTGTTCATGATGCTCATTGCCTTGCTGGAGATTCCTGTGTCGGGGTGCACCTGTTTCATGACTTTGTAGATGTAGATGCCGTAGCTCTCCTTGCGACGCCGACGCCTCTTCTTGTTCGTGCTGACCGGAGCCTTGGTGTTGCCGGCCTTCTTCTGGCCTTTTCCGCTAACTTTAGGAGCCATGATTGGAGAAGATGAGTGTATGTGATCGTGCGATCGAATGGAAGGTCAAGCATGCCGGGACGACTTTTATGGTACCCGCTAGGATTCTGGGCATACACGCATTGTCCACACAATCACCCAAGCGTGAAGAATTATGTACGCGTGCAAAGTGACATGCATTGGCGCTTGCCACACGCACAGAGGGCAAAAGCTATCCTTCCGAATCCGAATGAAAACTCCAAGAAACAAACAATTACAAACAATAATTTAGAATATCCACTTTTTTATTATATTCGGTAGAGGCCAACAATCCGGTGTGGTTTCACTCATTATTTATTTTTCCCCAAACGCCGGGTAAACTTGCGTATCATCCAATGTAACGAAGAGTTCCCGTTTTCGAAAATATGACACAAAATGACTGCATAAACAATTGTGTACATGGCCAGGCAATTACTCTTCTTCTTTTTTACCGTATTAAAAGTAAAATAATTTTTTATTTTTATTTTGGGGGGTGGGGGGACAACAAATAATAAGAGACAGACAGACAAACAAACAAAATGGAAAGAGACTAATCCGATTAATTTTATTAATCCGTTCTCCGGAGCTCTGGCCAGTTAAAATTCGTATTTACCTATAGTAACCAAACTTAACTTTTCAAAACTCTACAGAAAACGCGATTGGAATGAATCTCTCTTTGAAAAAAATATTGGCCCTGAAAAGGGCCGTTCGGTTAGTTTTGCGCACGCAGCTGTGACTCAAGCCCGTTCACCACGAATTCGGCGAGCCAACTGGATGTCCTTGGGCATGATGGTGACCCTCTTGGCATGGATGGCGCAAAGGTTGGTGTCTTCAAAGAGGCCAACGAGGTAGGCTTCGCTCGCCTCCTGCAGTGCCATGACGGCAGAACTCTGGAATCGCAGTTCTGTTTTGAAGTCCTGTGCAATTTCACGCACAAGTCTCTGGAACGGCAGCTTTCGGATCAGCAGTTCGGTGCTCTTCTGGTAGCGACGAATCTCGCGAAGGGCGACAGTTCCCGGTCTGTACCGATGTGGTTTCTTGACACCGCCAGTCGCTGGTGCGCTCTTACGTGCCGCCTTGGTGGCCAACTGCTTCCTTGGGGCTTTTCCACCGGTGCTCTTTCTTGCCGTCTGCTTGGTGCGTGCCATGATTTGAGAGTGGATTGGTCAGAATGGAGAGTAGATAAGAAGTGAATGCCAAATCAACGAACAGGCCGTCTCTTAAGACTAGAGAATAGCATCCTGGGGCTGAAGTATAACAATGGGCAGTCTTCCGATTGGATAATTCGGACACCATGCCGGGACGCTTCACTGATCACAACTGATTTACCCTCCGAAACAATACGGTCAATATTACCTACGAGTACATGATACTTTGCAAGCAAATTAATTTTCCCCAGCTACCAAAATAAACAAATGGGCCGTGTCTTCGATAAAGACATCCCGGGAATAATTACGGGCAATAAACGAAAAGAAAAAAACCTTAATACTAATAGACACAGGGAGGAAAATCCACACTGAATCCCGCGAGACAATGCCCAAATAATAACAGAGTACACACAAATTAAAACCTGGAATCAATCTCTTTTTGTGAAATCGTGGTGGCTCTGAAAAGAGCCGTTTGGTTTGAAAATGGCATGTATCATGCATCTATCTAGCCGCCGAAACCGTACAGCGTGCGCCCCTGTCTTTTCAGGGCGTACACCACATCCATCGAAGTAACGGTTTTCCTCTTGGCGTGCTCGCAGTAGGTGACTGCATCGCGGATAACATTCTCCAGGAACACCTTGAGGACTCCGCGGGTTTCTTCGTAGATGAGACCTGAGATGCGCTTGACTCCTCCGCGGCGGGCCAGCCGACGAATGGCTGGTTTAGTGATGCCCTGGATGTTGTCGCGAAGAACCTTGCGGTGACGCTTGGCACCCCCTTTGCCCAGTCCTTTTCCTCCTTTGCCACGGCCAGACATTTTTTTTAAATTTTCTTCTTTCCTTCTCTGCTCAGACTAGACTAGATCGATTGAATGGGCGAGGCAGTGTATTATATATCACTGCTATGCGCGGACGCGATAGGAGCACGCCAGGCAAACGAAAGTCAGGGCGCCCTCTAGCAACAAATCGTGGCAGAGGTTTCCCTCCCGAAATAACGACACGAGAGGAGAAATAAACAGTCAACGAGAGAGAGAGAGAGAGGAAAGCAAGCAAACGAATAATCGCAACATTAAAATACAAACATAAAAACTGAACTGTTAAAAGCACTGTTATTTATTGTATTTGAGGTTTTATCACTTACAAAAAAAAAAGCTATAAAAAAGGGCCCTGCATTATTACCTATACAGTATTTAGAACAAAAATGGAATTCAAACAAACAAGACCAAAAACAAAAAGAACATTTAAAGTCTACATTTATATGAAATCATATGAATTTCTAAAAATATGGAAAAGATAAAGAAATCTAATACATCTTCGCCAAAAAAAAATACAACCAGTCGCAGAGGATCTGTTTGTTTGTTTGTTTGTTTGTTTGTTTGTTTTTGTTGTTGTTGTTTTTCCCTTTCTTCAGAAATCAACCTAAAACAAAGAGATCGGTCTTCATACAATTATTTAATTGAGACAAATTGAAATGTTCAAATATAAGAAAGCCACGAAGTAAAGCGAAGAAAGAACTTGTAAAAGTGAGGCGACATAGGAATACACATAATAGACGAGACCTGTTTTTGTATTAATTGATGTTCCCCGAGGGGAGTGGGCCGAATCCCGGATGTACTGCTATACCGGGCCAACCCATGGCCGGGACGAGGCAAGCCTCTATTCCACGGCCCAAATCCAAAAATCAGATTAATATACTGGCTGTTCGATGAACAGCGTTTCAGATATTAAGCTGAAAAGAACAGATACTACACATGATCTTAGCCAAAAGGCCGAGAAGCGATAACGATTGACATTGAACCAATAGGGCGCTCTGGAATTATGCATGCAAATTGATTCCCCCGCCCATTGTTCTCATCCGAATAATATTCTTATTTTAACTTTTCTAATTTGTGTATTTCGGGTCAAGAAAAGGACTTCTCACAGAGCCCGACGCAAACCCGTTTATAGAAATTACCAACTTTTGGCACGTTAATTTACATCAATATTCATGAGCTTGGGGGGTTTTCATAACACATTTTCATACACATCGACAATATTCTTTTACAAATTCATTTTTTTTAACCAAAAGTCACTTGAAAATCTGGAAAAATGCGACTGGTATCAAAATTATCGCCATGCTGCACTGCGCCTCGCCGCTGTAAATACACACAGACCTGCCGGTACGAGCGTGCCGATAGATGGCGCCCTTCGGCACAACCGCGCCTCGATCGTTTACCGTTCAGAGCCGGTTTATTTGTTTTTAAGCAGAACCTAAATGTCCCACTTTGTGGGCGGTGAAAATAGTCTGGTTCTATGGCCTGACCATTTAATTGTGTACACCCAGACGTCGAAATTGTAGTCGCGAACGTTAACGAGAATTCACGACCGTCAATAAAACGTGTTCGGAAATCTTCAGTTTGGCCAAGGAAAATGTTTCATGCTAAGCAAATTGTTGTGCTTACATTTGTTATGAAATTGGGCCCAGGTAAGACAGAACACGAAAACAAAGCTAATAGACCACACGCGAAGTGTCAACTCACCACATTTCCAATGTTTTTGTTAAATCTATGAAAATGTGACCCAGGATATCAAAATCAATAATAAGCGGGAAATGACAATTCACGATATGTACATAGTAACATTTGAAATTCCATAGGCTTTCTATTGATAGCCATCCCCAGTCTGTAACTCGTAACCAATAATTTCCGAGCTAAAGGCTTGTGATGGATGTCATTAAAAAGCTTATTGAATTTGCAATCTTATTATATTTATATCTCCGAAAGTCTTTTTCCGACTTATTCTTGATTTTGATGTGCTGGGTCGCGGGTATAATATCATTCACGTACTTTTACAAACTGAACATGCATGTACTGTACAGTACGCGTAGTACATGTATATATAGAGTACAGACACAGCGCGTATTTATTTTTGCTTTGTTGAAGTCACAGTGCGCGCGTTGCATATTTAATGAACTAGTTTTTATATGAAGGTCGCCGGGATACAAGTTAAAACGCACGCGCGCCCGGATGACAAAAAACACTTTCTTAATATTTTTATAAGCAGGAAAAGGGAAGGCGATTCTTTAAAAAATAAACGAAGCCATTGAACAAACTCAGCGGGCCTTTGGCTGTGAAAGTTAAAATCTACACATGTATTATCTAAATTTGTCTCTTTTAAAACTTTATTTAAAAATGAAGAACAGACAGACAGCGGCGTTTCTCTCTTGTAACTATGTGGTGGCCCTGAAAAGAGCCTTTTGGTTTTGTTTGTGGAGGCAAAGTAATTTGTTTGTAGGCCTATTACTTTGATACTTTGGCGGCCTTTTTGGGCAGAAGTACTTGCTGGATGTTGGGAAGCACACCGCCTTGCGCGATGGTAACCCCACTCATCAACTTGTTAAGCTCTTCGTCGTTGCGTATAGCAAGCTGCAGATGTCGAGGGTTAATTCTCGTCTTCTTATTGTCTCGTGCTGCGTTACCGGCCAGCTCCAGGATCTCCGCGGTCAGGTATTCCATCACGGCTGCCAGGTAGACCGGTGCACCGGCTCCAACCCGCTCAGCGTAGTTGCCCCTTCGCAAAAATCGATGAACGCGACCCACGGGGAACTGCAGTCCCGCCCTTGAGGACCTGCTCCTGGCCTTGCTTCTTGCTTTTCCGCTTTTTCCTCGTCCAGTCATCTTGAAGTAATTGGTGACAGTAGATTGCGATCTGCAGTGAAAGTGCCGTACGAGGGGGGTGACAGCACTAGTTATAGCGTTCCGGTGGATTGGCCGAAGCACGCCAAGTAGCCAATCACGCGCGACACACTTACTGTACGGTTGAGTGCACCGCATCCATTTTTGGATTCGTGAAGACAGGGATACATTTTTTGAACGAGGTCTGTCTGTCTGTCTGTCTTCAATCTAAGCGATGAAATCATAACAGCAAAAACCCAAAGCACCCAAAAACCTTACCTGCTTTCTCAGACGATTTCTGTTATCCCGACGGTGTGTCCCTGTTGCCTACCGATTGACCTGCCTCCACGCTGGCCGCAGATCGTCCCTCATAAACCACATTGAAAACTGTCACGGATTTGTCTGCACAGAGATACGACAAACACATATATTAAACATACATCAAACAAGAAACCACTACTTCTCGTAATGGAGACTGAATGAACAAAAACCACTGCGCGCACAGGTGCTGAATAACAAAAGGCTGTTTCGCCATTGCAAATTCCTACGTGACTTACTGAGGCTAAATTAACAATGACCCCCATTTGTCAATTTCGTTGTTGGCGGGCACGCGTATAATTGTTTTGGTCAAAGCTATTCGTTGGTTTTAAAAATTCGATCGCTTAGGTTGGGCGGCGCACTGTCAGCCCTGCAATGTTGTATATATCATGTTAATTAAATGATGTAAATAAATACTTTTGGTATCATTGCAAAACTAACGAATCGGTCTTTACTACGGTGTAAAACAATAGAACTCCAAATACTACAGAAATACTTTTCCCCGTCATGCCTTTTCAAGTCACATATTTGTTTTCAAAGGCGACGAGAACAGAAGGTTAATGTTGATCTTCATTTCTCCTTTTAAGGTCAGGGAGAATGTAAAGACGGGAACACTACCCGAACGATTTTACCACCTACGAATATTGACTAAATTAGTAACACAGATCAGACAGTCACATCTCTTTTTTTTTTAAATTGTGTTGGCTCTGAAAAGAGCCGTTTGGTTATGTTTTTCGTGTTATTTGTTCCTCCCTCGGTCAACCTATTTTGAAGTCGTATACTTGGTGACGGCCTTGGTTCCTTCGCTGACTGCATGCTTGGCAAGCTCTCCCGGGAGGATTAGGCGTACTGCAGTCTGCACTTCACGACTTGAGATGGTCGACTTCTTGTTGTAGTGGGCAAGGCGGGAAGATTCGCCGGCGATGCGCTCAAACACGTCGTTGACAAAGCTGTTCATGATGCTCATTGCCTTGCTGGAGATTCCTGTGTCGGGGTGCACCTGTTTCATGACTTTGTAGATGTAGATGCCGTAGCTCTCCTTGCGACGCCGACGCCTCTTCTTGTTCGTGCTGACCGGAGCCTTGGTGTTGCCGGCCTTCTTCTGGCCTTTTCCGCTAACTTTAGGAGCCATGATTGGAGAAGATGAGTGTATGTGATCGTGCGATCGAATGGAAGGTCAAGCATGCCGGGACGACTTTTATGGTACCCGCTAGGATTCTGGGCATACACGCATTGTCCACACAATCACCCAAGCGTGAAGAATTATGTACGCGTGCAAAGTGACATGCATTGGCGCTTGCCACACGCACAGAGGGCAAAAGCTATCCTTCCGAATCCGAATGAAAACTCCAAGAAACAAACAATTACAAACAATAATTTAGAATATCCACTTTTTTATTATATTCGGTAGAGGCCAACAATCCGGTGTGGTTTCACTCATTATTTATTTTTCCCCAAACGCCGGGTAAACTTGCGTATCATCCAATGTAACGAAGAGTTCCCGTTTTCGAAAATATGACACAAAATGACTGCATAAACAATTGTGTACATGGCCAGGCAATTACTCTTCTTCTTTTTTACCGTATTAAAAGTAAAATAATTTTTTATTTTTATTTTGGGGGGTGGGGGGACAACAAATAATAAGAGACAGACAGACAAACAAACAAAATGGAAAGAGACTAATCCGATTAATTTTATTAATCCGTTCTCCGGAGCTCTGGCCAGTTAAAATTCGTATTTACCTATAGTAACCAAACTTAACTTTTCAAAACTCTACAGAAAACGCGATTGGAATGAATCTCTCTTTGAAAAAAATATTGGCCCTGAAAAGGGCCGTTCGGTTAGTTTTGCGCACGCAGCTGTGACTCAAGCCCGTTCACCACGAATTCGGCGAGCCAACTGGATGTCCTTGGGCATGATGGTGACCCTCTTGGCATGGATGGCGCAAAGGTTGGTGTCTTCAAAGAGGCCAACGAGGTAGGCTTCGCTCGCCTCCTGCAGTGCCATGACGGCAGAACTCTGGAATCGCAGTTCTGTTTTGAAGTCCTGTGCAATTTCACGCACAAGTCTCTGGAACGGCAGCTTTCGGATCAGCAGTTCGGTGCTCTTCTGGTAGCGACGAATCTCGCGAAGGGCGACAGTTCCCGGTCTGTACCGATGTGGTTTCTTGACACCGCCAGTCGCTGGTGCGCTCTTACGTGCCGCCTTGGTGGCCAACTGCTTCCTTGGGGCTTTTCCACCGGTGCTCTTTCTTGCCGTCTGCTTGGTGCGTGCCATGATTTGAGAGTGGATTGGTCAGAATGGAGAGTAGATAAGAAGTGAATGCCAAATCAACGAACAGGCCGTCTCTTAAGACTAGAGAATAGCATCCTGGGGCTGAAGTATAACAATGGGCAGTCTTCCGATTGGATAATTCGGACACCATGCCGGGACGCTTCACTGATCACAACTGATTTACCCTCCGAAACAATACGGTCAATATTACCTACGAGTACATGATACTTTGCAAGCAAATTAATTTTCCCCAGCTACCAAAATAAACAAATGGGCCGTGTCTTCGATAAAGACATCCCGGGAATAATTACGGGCAATAAACGAAAAGAAAAAAACCTTAATACTAATAGACACAGGGAGGAAAATCCACACTGAATCCCGCGAGACAATGCCCAAATAATAACAGAGTACACACAAATTAAAACCTGGAATCAATCTCTTTTTGTGAAATCGTGGTGGCTCTGAAAAGAGCCGTTTGGTTTGAAAATGGCATGTATCATGCATCTATCTAGCCGCCGAAACCGTACAGCGTGCGCCCCTGTCTTTTCAGGGCGTACACCACATCCATCGAAGTAACGGTTTTCCTCTTGGCGTGCTCGCAGTAGGTGACTGCATCGCGGATAACATTCTCCAGGAACACCTTGAGGACTCCGCGGGTTTCTTCGTAGATGAGACCTGAGATGCGCTTGACTCCTCCGCGGCGGGCCAGCCGACGAATGGCTGGTTTAGTGATGCCCTGGATGTTGTCGCGAAGAACCTTGCGGTGACGCTTGGCACCCCCTTTGCCCAGTCCTTTTCCTCCTTTGCCACGGCCAGACATTTTTTTTAAATTTTCTTCTTTCCTTCTCTGCTCAGACTAGACTAGATCGATTGAATGGGCGAGGCAGTGTATTATATATCACTGCTATGCGCGGACGCGATAGGAGCACGCCAGGCAAACGAAAGTCAGGGCGCCCTCTAGCAACAAATCGTGGCAGAGGTTTCCCTCCCGAAATAACGACACGAGAGGAGAAATAAACAGTCAACGAGAGAGAGAGAGAGAGGAAAGCAAGCAAACGAATAATCGCAACATTAAAATACAAACATAAAAACTGAACTGTTAAAAGCACTGTTATTTATTGTATTTGAGGTTTTATCACTTACAAAAAAAAAAGCTATAAAAAAGGGCCCTGCATTATTACCTATACAGTATTTAGAACAAAAATGGAATTCAAACAAACAAGACCAAAAACAAAAAGAACATTTAAAGTCTACATTTATATGAAATCATATGAATTTCTAAAAATATGGAAAAGATAAAGAAATCTAATACATCTTCGCCAAAAAAAAATACAACCAGTCGCAGAGGATCTGTTTGTTTGTTTGTTTGTTTGTTTGTTTGTTTTTGTTGTTGTTGTTTTTCCCTTTCTTCAGAAATCAACCTAAAACAAAGAGATCGGTCTTCATACAATTATTTAATTGAGACAAATTGAAATGTTCAAATATAAGAAAGCCACGAAGTAAAGCGAAGAAAGAACTTGTAAAAGTGAGGCGACATAGGAATACACATAATAGACGAGACCTGTTTTTGTATTAATTGATGTTCCCCGAGGGGAGTGGGCCGAATCCCGGATGTACTGCTATACCGGGCCAACCCATGGCCGGGACGAGGCAAGCCTCTATTCCACGGCCCAAATCCAAAAATCAGATTAATATACTGGCTGTTCGATGAACAGCGTTTCAGATATTAAGCTGAAAAGAACAGATACTACACATGATCTTAGCCAAAAGGCCGAGAAGCGATAACGATTGACATTGAACCAATAGGGCGCTCTGGAATTATGCATGCAAATTGATTCCCCCGCCCATTGTTCTCATCCGAATAATATTCTTATTTTAACTTTTCTAATTTGTGTATTTCGGGTCAAGAAAAGGACTTCTCACAGAGCCCGACGCAAACCCGTTTATAGAAATTACCAACTTTTGGCACGTTAATTTACATCAATATTCATGAGCTTGGGGGGTTTTCATAACACATTTTCATACACATCGACAATATTCTTTTACAAATTCATTTTTTTTAACCAAAAGTCACTTGAAAATCTGGAAAAATGCGACTGGTATCAAAATTATCGCCATGCTGCACTGCGCCTCGCCGCTGTAAATACACACAGACCTGCCGGTACGAGCGTGCCGATAGATGGCGCCCTTCGGCACAACCGCGCCTCGATCGTTTACCGTTCAGGCCGGTTTATTTGTTTTTAAGCAGAACCTAAATGTCCCACTTTGTGGGCGGTGAAAATAGTCTGGTTCTATGGCCTGACCATTTAATTGTGTACACCCAGACGTCGAAATTGTAGTCGCGAACGTTAACGAGAATTCACGACCGTCAATAAAACGTGTTCGGAAATCTTCAGTTTGGCCAAGGAAAATGTTTCATGCTAAGCAAATTGTTGTGCTTACATTTGTTATGAAATTGGGCCCAGGTAAGACAGAACACGAAAACAAAGCTAATAGACCACACGCGAAGTGTCAACTCACCACATTTCCAATGTTTTTGTTAAATCTATGAAAATGTGACCCAGGATATCAAAATCAATAATAAGCGGGAAATGACAATTCACGATATGTACATAGTAACATTTGAAATTCCATAGGCTTTCTATTGATAGCCATCCCCAGTCTGTAACTCGTAACCAATAATTTCCGAGCTAAAGGCTTGTGATGGATGTCATTAAAAAGCTTATTGAATTTGCAATCTTATTATATTTATATCTCCGAAAGTCTTTTTCCGACTTATTCTTGATTTTGATGTGCTGGGTCGCGGGTATAATATCATTCACGTACTTTTACAAACTGAACATGCATGTACTGTACAGTACGCGTAGTACATGTATATATAGAGTACAGACACAGCGCGTATTTATTTTTGCTTTGTTGAAGTCACAGTGCGCGCGTTGCATATTTAATGAACTAGTTTTTATATGAAGGTCGCCGGGATACAAGTTAAAACGCACGCGCGCCCGGATGACAAAAAACACTTTCTTAATATTTTTATAAGCAGGAAAAGGGAAGGCGATTCTTTAAAAAATAAACGAAGCCATTGAACAAACTCAGCGGGCCTTTGGCTGTGAAAGTTAAAATCTACACATGTATTATCTAAATTTGTCTCTTTTAAAACTTTATTTAAAAATGAAGAACAGACAGACAGCGGCGTTTCTCTCTTGTAACTATGTGGTGGCCCTGAAAAGAGCCTTTTGGTTTTGTTTGTGGAGGCAAAGTAATTTGTTTGTAGGCCTATTACTTTGATACTTTGGCGGCCTTTTTGGGCAGAAGTACTTGCTGGATGTTGGGAAGCACACCGCCTTGCGCGATGGTAACCCCACTCATCAACTTGTTAAGCTCTTCGTCGTTGCGTATAGCAAGCTGCAGATGTCGAGGGTTAATTCTCGTCTTCTTATTGTCTCGTGCTGCGTTACCGGCCAGCTCCAGGATCTCCGCGGTCAGGTATTCCATCACGGCTGCCAGGTAGACCGGTGCACCGGCTCCAACCCGCTCAGCGTAGTTGCCCCTTCGCAAAAATCGATGAACGCGACCCACGGGGAACTGCAGTCCCGCCCTTGAGGACCTGCTCCTGGCCTTGCTTCTTGCTTTTCCGCTTTTTCCTCGTCCAGTCATCTTGAAGTAATTGGTGACAGTAGATTGCGATCTGCAGTGAAAGTGCCGTACGAGGGGGGTGACAGCACTAGTTATAGCGTTCCGGTGGATTGGCCGAAGCACGCCAAGTAGCCAATCACGCGCGACACACTTACTGTACGGTTGAGTGCACCGCATCCATTTTTGGATTCGTGAAGACAGGGATACATTTTTTGAACGAGGTCTGTCTGTCTGTCTGTCTTCAATCTAAGCGATGAAATCATAACAGCAAAAACCCAAAGCACCCAAAAACCTTACCTGCTTTCTCAGACGATTTCTGTTATCCCGACGGTGTGTCCCTGTTGCCTACCGATTGACCTGCCTCCACGCTGGCCGCAGATCGTCCCTCATAAACCACATTGAAAACTGTCACGGATTTGTCTGCACAGAGATACGACAAACACATATATTAAACATACATCAAACAAGAAACCACTACTTCTCGTAATGGAGACTGAATGAACAAAAACCACTGCGCGCACAGGTGCTGAATAACAAAAGGCTGTTTCGCCATTGCAAATTCCTACGTGACTTACTGAGGCTAAATTAACAATGACCCCCATTTGTCAATTTCGTTGTTGGCGGGCACGCGTATAATTGTTTTGGTCAAAGCTATTCGTTGGTTTTAAAAATTCGATCGCTTAGGTTGGGCGGCGCACTGTCAGCCCTGCAATGTTGTATATATCATGTTAATTAAATGATGTAAATAAATACTTTTGGTATCATTGCAAAACTAACGAATCGGTCTTTACTACGGTGTAAAACAATAGAACTCCAAATACTACAGAAATACTTTTCCCCGTCATGCCTTTTCAAGTCACATATTTGTTTTCAAAGGCGACGAGAACAGAAGGTTAATGTTGATCTTCATTTCTCCTTTTAAGGTCAGGGAGAATGTAAAGACGGGAACACTACCCGAACGATTTTACCACCTACGAATATTGACTAAATTAGTAACACAGATCAGACAGTCACATCTCTTTTTTTTTTAAATTGTGTTGGCTCTGAAAAGAGCCGTTTGGTTATGTTTTTCGTGTTATTTGTTCCTCCCTCGGTC
>JBAIAA010001688.1:0-35971 GCA_037893245.1 Crossaster papposus | reverse complement strand
TCTTTCCCTTTACATATTTCTTATGCACACTTCTTTCCCTTTACATATTTCTTATGCACACTTCTTTCCCTTTACATATTTCTTATGCACACTTCTTTCCCTTTACATATTTCTTATGCACACTTCTTTCCCTTTACATATTTCTTATGCACACTTCTTTCCCTTTACATATTTCTTATGCACACTTCTTTCCCTTTACATATTTCTTATGCACACTTCTTTCCCTTTACATATTTCTTATGCACACTTCTTTCCCTTTACATATTTCTTATGCACACTTCTTTCCCTTTACATATTTCTTATGCACACTTCTTTCCCTTTACATATTTCTTATGCACACTTCTTTCCCTTTACATATTTCTTATGCACACTTCTTTCCCTTTACATATTTCTTATGCACACTTCTTTCCCTTTACATATTTCTTATGCACACTTCTTTCCCTTTACATATTTCTTATGCACACTTCTTTCCCTTTACATATTTCTTATGCACACTTCTTTCCCTTTACATATTTCTTATGCACACTTCTTTCCCTTTACATATTTCTTATGCACACTTCTTTCCCTTTACATATTTCTTATGCACACTTCTTTCCCTTTACATATTTCTTATGCACACTTCTTTCCCTTTACATATTTCTTATGCACACTTCTTTCCCTTTACATATTTCTTATGCACACTTCTTTCCCTTTACATATTTCTTATGCACACTTCTTTCCCTTTACATATTTCTTATGCACACTTCTTTCCCTTTACATATTTCTTATGCACACTTCTTTCCCTTTACATATTTCTTATGCACACTTCTTTCCCTTTACATATTTCTTATGCACACTTCTTTCCCTTTACATATTTCTTATGCACACTTCTTTCCCTTTACATATTTCTTATGCACACTTCTTTCCCTTTACATATTTCTTATGCACACTTCTTTCCCTTTACATATTTCTTATGCACACTTCTTTCCCTTTACATATTTCTTATGCACACTTCTTTCCCTTTACATATTTCTTATGCACACTTCTTTCCCTTTACATATTTCTTATGCACACTTCTTTCCCTTTACATATTTCTTATGCACACTTCTTTCCCTTTACATATTTCTTATGCACACTTCTTTCCCTTTACATATTTCTTATGCACACTTCTTTCCCTTTACATATTTCTTATGCACACTTCTTTCCCTTTACATATTTCTTATGCACACTTCTTTCCCTTTACATATTTCTTATGCACACTTCTTTCCCTTTACATATTTCTTATGCACACTTCTTTCCCTTTACATATTTCTTATGCACACTTCTTTCCCTTTACATATTTCTTATGCACACTTCTTTCCCTTTACATATTTCTTATGCACACTTCTTTCCCTTTACATATTTCTTATGCACACTTCTTTCCCTTTACATATTTCTTATGCACACTTCTTTCCCTTTACATATTTCTTATGCACACTTCTTTCCCTTTACATATTTCTTATGCACACTTCTTTCCCTTTACATATTTCTTATGCACACTTCTTTCCCTTTACATATTTCTTATGCACACTTCTTTCCCTTTACATATTTCTTATGCACACTTCTTTCCCTTTACATATTTCTTATGCACACTTCTTTCCCTTTACATATTTCTTATGCACACTTCTTTCCCTTTACATATTTCTTATGCACACTTCTTTCCCTTTACATATTTCTTATGCACACTTCTTTCCCTTTACATATTTCTTATGCACACTTCTTTCCCTTTACATATTTCTTATGCACACTTCTTTCCCTTTACATATTTCTTATGCACACTTCTTTCCCTTTACATATTTCTTATGCACACTTCTTTCCCTTTACATATTTCTTATGCACACTTCTTTCCCTTTACATATTTCTTATGCACACTTCTTTCCCTTTACATATTTCTTATGCACACTTCTTTCCCTTTACATATTTCTTATGCACACTTCTTTCCCTTTACATATTTCTTATGCACACTTCTTTCCCTTTACATATTTCTTATGCACACTTCTTTCCCTTTACATATTTCTTATGCACACTTCTTTCCCTTTACATATTTCTTATGCACACTTCTTTCCCTTTACATATTTCTTATGCACACTTCTTTCCCTTTACATATTTCTTATGCACACTTCTTTCCCTTTACATATTTCTTATGCACACTTCTTTCCCTTTACATATTTCTTATGCACACTTCTTTCCCTTTACATATTTCTTATGCACACTTCTTTCCCTTTACATATTTCTTATGCACACTTCTTTCCCTTTACATATTTCTTATGCACACTTCTTTCCCTTTACATATTTCTTATGCACACTTCTTTCCCTTTACATATTTCTTATGCACACTTCTTTCCCTTTACATATTTCTTATGCACACTTCTTTCCCTTTACATATTTCTTATGCACACTTCTTTCCCTTTACATATTTCTTATGCACACTTCTTTCCCTTTACATATTTCTTATGCACACTTCTTTCCCTTTACATATTTCTTATGCACACTTCTTTCCCTTTACATATTTCTTATGCACACTTCTTTCCCTTTACATATTTCTTATGCACACTTCTTTCCCTTTACATATTTCTTATGCACACTTCTTTCCCTTTACATATTTCTTATGCACACTTCTTTCCCTTTACATATTTCTTATGCACACTTCTTTCCCTTTACATATTTCTTATGCACACTTCTTTCCCTTTACATATTTCTTATGCACACTTCTTTCCCTTTACATATTTCTTATGCACACTTCTTTCCCTTTACATATTTCTTATGCACACTTCTTTCCCTTTACATATTTCTTATGCACACTTCTTTCCCTTTACATATTTCTTATGCACACTTCTTTCCCTTTACATATTTCTTATGCACACTTCTTTCCCTTTACATATTTCTTATGCACACTTCTTTCCCTTTACATATTTCTTATGCACACTTCTTTCCCTTTACATATTTCTTATGCACACTTCTTTCCCTTTACATATTTCTTATGCACACTTCTTTCCCTTTACATATTTCTTATGCACACTTCTTTCCCTTTACATATTTCTTATGCACACTTCTTTCCCTTTACATATTTCTTATGCACACTTCTTTCCCTTTACATATTTCTTATGCACACTTCTTTCCCTTTACATATTTCTTATGCACACTTCTTTCCCTTTACATATTTCTTATGCACACTTCTTTCCCTTTACATATTTCTTATGCACACTTCTTTCCCTTTACATATTTCTTATGCACACTTCTTTCCCTTTACATATTTCTTATGCACACTTCTTTCCCTTTACATATTTCTTATGCACACTTCTTTCCCTTTACATATTTCTTATGCACACTTCTTTCCCTTTACATATTTCTTATGCACACTTCTTTCCCTTTACATATTTCTTATGCACACTTCTTTCCCTTTACATATTTCTTATGCACACTTCTTTCCCTTTACATATTTCTTATGCACACTTCTTTCCCTTCATTTTTCTTATGCACACTTCTTTCCCTTTACATATTTCTTATGCACACTTCTTTCCCTTTACATATTTCTTATGCACACTTCTTTCCCTTTACATATTTCTTATGCACACTTCTTTCCCTTTACATATTTCTTATGCACACTTCTTTCCCTTTACATATTTCTTATGCACACTTCTTTCCCTTTACATATTTCTTATGCACACTTCTTTCCCTTTACATATTTCTTATGCACACTTCTTTCCCTTTACATATTTCTTATGCACACTTCTTTCCCTTTACATATTTCTTATGCACACTTCTTTCCCTTTACATATTTCTTATGCACACTTCTTTCCCTTTACATATTTCTTATGCACACTTCTTTCCCTTTACATATTTCTTATGCACACTTCTTTCCCTTTACATATTTCTTATGCACACTTCTTTCCCTTTACATATTTCTTATGCACACTTCTTTCCCTTTACATATTTCTTATGCACACTTCTTTCCCTTTACATATTTCTTATGCACACTTCTTTCCCTTTACATATTTCTTATGCACACTTCTTTCCCTTTACATATTTCTTATGCACACTTCTTTCCCTTTACATATTTCTTATGCACACTTCTTTCCCTTTACATATTTCTTATGCACACTTCTTTCCCTTTACATATTTCTTATGCACACTTCTTTCCCTTTACATATTTCTTATGCACACTTCTTTCCCTTTACATATTTCTTATGCACACTTCTTTCCCTTTACATATTTCTTATGCACACTTCTTTCCCTTTACATATTTCTTATGCACACTTCTTTCCCTTTACATATTTCTTATGCACACTTCTTTCCCTTTACATATTTCTTATGCACACTTCTTTCCCTTTACATATTTCTTATGCACACTTCTTTCCCTTTACATATTTCTTATGCACACTTCTTTCCCTTTACATATTTCTTATGCACACTTCTTTCCCTTTACATATTTCTTATGCACACTTCTTTCCCTTTACATATTTCTTATGCACACTTCTTTACCTTTACATATTTCTTATGCACACTTCTTTCCCTTTACATATTTCTTATGCACACTTCTTTCCCTTTACATATTTCTTATGCACACTTCCTTCCCTTTACATATTTCTTATGTACACTTCTTTCCCTTTACATATTTCTTATGCACACTTCTTTCCCTTTACATATTTCTTATGCACACTCCTTTCCCTTTACATATTTCTTATGCACACTTCTTTCCCTTTACATATTTATTATGCACACTTCTTTCCCTTTACATATTTCTTATGCACACTTCTTTCCCTTTACATATTTCTTATGCACACTTCTTTCCCTTTACATATTTCTTATGCACACTTATTTCCCTTTACATATTTCTTATGCACACTTCTTTCCCTTTATTATTTCTTATGCACACTTCTTTCCCTTTACATATTTAACTCGAGGGCTTGTCCCGACATCATGTGTTTATTTCTTATGCACACTTCTTTCCCTTTACATATTTCTTATGCACACTTCTTTCCCTTTACATATTTCTTATGCACACTTCTTTCCCTTTACATATTTCTTATGCACACTTCTTTCCCTTTACATATTTCGTATGCACACTTCTTTCCCTTTACATATTTCTTATGCACACTTCTTTCCCTTTACATATTTCTTATGCACACTTCTTTCCCTTTACATATTTCTTATGCACACTTCTTTCCCTTTACATATTTCTTATGCACACTTCTTTCCCTTTACATATTTCTTATGCACACTTCTTTCCCTTTACATATTTCTTATGCACACTTCTTTCCCTTTACATATTTATTATGCACACTTCTTTCCCTTTACATATTTCTTATGCACACTTCTTTCCCTTTACATATTTTTTATGCACACTCCTTTCCCTTTACATATTTCTTATGCACACTTCTTTCCCTTTACATATTTCTTATGCACACTTCTTTCCCTTTACATATTTCTTATGCACACTTCTTTCCCTTTACATATTTCTTATGCACACTTCTTTCCCTTTACATATTTCTTATGCACACTTCTTTCCCTTTACATATTTCTTATGCACACTTCTTTCCCTTTACATATTTCTTATGCACACTTCTTTCCCTTTACATATTTCTTATGCACACTTCTTTCCCTTTACATATTTCTTATGCACACTTCTTTCCCTTTACATATTTCTTATGCACACTTCTTTCCCTTTACATATTTCTTATGCACACTTCTTTCCCTTTACATATTTCTTATGCACACTTCTTTCCCTTTACATATTTCTTATGCACACTTCTTTACCTTTACATATTTCTTATGCACACTTCTTTCCCTTTACATATTTCTTATGCACACTTCTTTCCCTTTACATATTTCTTATGCACACTTCCTTCCCTTTACATATTTCTTATGTACACTTCTTTCCCTTTACATATTTCTTATGCACACTTCTTTCCCTTTACATATTTCTTATGCACACTCCTTTCCCTTTACATATTTCTTATGCACACTTCTTTCCCTTTACATATTTCTTATGCACACTTCTTTCCCTTTACATATTTATTATGCACACTTCTTTCCCTTTACATATTTCTTATGCACACTTCTTTCCCTTTACATATTTCTTATGCACACTTATTTCCCTTTACATATTTCTTATGCACACTTCTTTCCCTTTATTATTTCTTATGCACACTTCTTTCCCTTTACATATTTAACTCGAGGGCTTGTCCCGACATCATGTGTTTATTTCTTATGCACACTTCTTTCCCTTTACATATTTCTTATGCACACTTCTTTCCCTTTACATATTTCTTATGCACACTTCTTTCCCTTTACATATTTCTTATGCACACTTCTTTCCCTTTACATATTTCGTATGCACACTTCTTTCCCTTTACATATTTCTTATGCACACTTCTTTCCCTTTACATATTTCTTATGCACACTTCTTTCCCTTTACATATTTCTTATGCACACTTCTTTCCCTTTACATATTTCTTATGCACACTTCTTTCCCTTTACATATTTCTTATGCACACTTCTTTCCCTTTACATATTTCTTATGCACACTTCTTTCCCTTTACATATTTATTATGCACACTTCTTTCCCTTTACATATTTCTTATGCACACTTCTTTCCCTTTACATATTTATTATGCACACTTCTTTCCCTTTACATATTTCTTATGCACACTTCTTTCCCTTTACATATTTCTTATGCACACTTCTTTCCATTTACATATTTCTTATGCACACTTCTTTCCCTTTACATATTTCTTATGCACACTTCTTTCCCTTTACATATTTCTTATGCACACTTCTTTCCCTTTACATATTTCTTATGCACACTTCTTTCCCTTTACATATTTCTTATGCACACTTCTTTCCCTTTACATATTTCTTATGCACACTTCTTTCCCTTTACATATTTCTTATGCACACTTCTTTCCTTTACATATTGCTTATGCACACTTCTTTCCCTTTACATATTTCTTATGCACACTTCTTTCCCTTTACATATTTCTTATGCACACTTCTTTCCCTTTACATATTTCTTATGCACACTTCTTTCCCTTTACATATTTCTTATGCACACTTCCTTCCCTTTACATATTTCTTATGCACACTTCTTTCCTTTTACATATTTCTTATGCACACTTCTTTCCCTTTACATATTTCTTATGCACACTTCTTTCCCTTTACATATTTCTTATGCACACTTCTTTCCCTTTACATATTTCTTATGCACACTTCTTTCCCTTTACATATTTCTTATGCACACTTATTTCCCTTTACATATTTCTTATGCACACTTCTTTCCCTTTACATATTTCTTATTCGCACTTCTTTCCCTTTACATATTTCTTATGCGCACTTCTTTCCCTTTACATATTTCTTATGCGCACTTCTTTCCCTTTACATATTTCTTATGCGCACTTCTTTCCCTTTACATATTTCTTATGCGCACTTCTTTCCCTTTACATATTTCTTATGCGCACTTCTTTCCCTTTACATATTTCTTATGCACACGTCTTTCCCTTTACATATTTCTTATGCACACTTCTTTCCCTTTACATATTTCTTATGCACACTTCTTTCCCTTTACATATTTCTTATGCACACTTCTTTCCCTTTACATATTTCTTATGCACACTTATTTCCCTTTACATATTTAACTCGAGGGCTTGTCCCGACATCATGTGTTTATTTCTTATGTACACTTCTTTCCCTTTACATATTTCTTATGCACACTTCTTTCCCTTTACATATTTCTTATGCACACTTCTTTCCCTTTACATATTTCTTATGCACACTTCTTTCCCTTTACATATTTAACTCGAGGGCTTGTCCCGACATCATGTGTTTATTTCTTATGCACACTTCTTTCCCTTTACATATTTCTTATGCACACTTCTTTCCCTTTACATATTTCTTATGCACACTTATTTCCCTTTACATATTTCTTATGCACACTTCTTTCCCTTTATTATTTCTTATGCACACTTCTTTCCCTTTACATATTTAACTCGAGGGCTTGTCCCGACATCATGTGTTTATTTCTTATGCACACTTCTTTCCCTTTACATATTTCTTATGCACACTTCTTTCCCTTTACATATTTCTTATGCACACTTCTTTCCCTTTACATATTTCTTATGCACACTTCTTTCCCTTTACATATTTCTTATGCACACTTCTTTCCCTTTACATATTTCTTATGCACACTTCTTTCCCTTTACATATTTCTTATGCACACTTCTTTCCCTTTACATATTTCTTATGCACACTTCTTTCCCTTTACATATTTCTTATGCACACTTCTTTCCCTTTACATATTTCTTATGCACACTTCTTTCCCTTTACATATTTCTTATGCACACTTCTTTCCCTTTACATATTTCTTATGCACACTTCTTTCCCTTTACATATTTCTTATGCACACTTCTTTCCCTTTACATATTTCTTATGCACACTTCTTACCCTTTACATATTTCTTATGCACACTTCTTTCCCTTTACATATTTCTTATGCACACTTCTTTCCCTTTACATATTTCTTATGCACACTTCTTTCCCTTTACATATTTCTTATGCACACTTCTTTCCCTTTACATATTTCTTATGCACACTTCTTTCCCTTTACATATTTCTTATGCACACTTCCTTCCCTTTACATATTTCTTATGCACACTTCTTTCCCTTTACATATTTCTTATGCACACTTCTTTCCCTTTACATATTTCTTATGCACACTTCTTTCCCTTTACATATTTCTTATGCACACTTCTTTCCCTTTACATATTTCTTATGCACACTTCTTTCCCTTTACATATTTCTTATGCACACTTCTTTCCCTTTACATATTTATTATGCAGACTTCTTTCCCTTTACATATTTCTTATGCACACTTCTTTCCCTTTACATATTTCTTATGCACACTTCTTTCCCTTTACATATTTCTTATGCACACTTCTTTCCCTTTACATATTTCTTATGCACACTTCTTTCCCTTTACATATTTCTTATGCACACTTCTTTCCCTTTACATATTTTTTATGCACACTCCTTTCCCTTTACATATTTCTTATGCACACTTCTTTCCCTTTACATATTTCTTATGCACACTTCTTTCCCTTTACATATTTCTTATGCACACTTCTTTCCCTTTACATATTTCTTATGCACACTTCTTTCCCTTTACATATTTCTTATGCACACTTCTTTCCCTTTACATATTTCTTATGCACACTTCTTTCCCCTTACATATTTCTTATGCACACTTCTTTCCCTTTACATATTTCTTATGCACACTTCTTTCCCTTTACATATTTCTTATGCACACTTCTTTCCCTTTACATATTTCTTATGCACACTTCTTTCCCTTTACATATTTCTTATGCACACTTCTTTCCCTTTACATATTTCTTATGCACACTTCTTTCCCTTTACATATTTCTTATGCACACTTCTTTACCTTTACATATTTCTTATGCACACTTCTTTCCCTTTACATATTTCTTATGCACACTTCTTTCCCTTTACATATTTCTTATGCACACTTCCTTCCCTTTACATATTTCTTATGTACACTTCTTTCCCTTTACATATTTCTTATGCACACTTCTTTCCCTTTACATATTTCTTATGCACACTCCTTTCCCTTTACATATTTCTTATGCACACTTCTTTCCCTTTACATATTTCTTATGCACACTTCTTTCCCTTTACATATTTCTTATGCACACTTCTTTCCCTTTACATATTTCTTATGCACACTTCTTTCCCTTTACATATTTCTTATGCACACTTATTTCCCTTTACATATTTCTTATGCACACTTCTTTCCCTTTATTATTTCTTATGCACACTTCTTTCCCTTTACATATTTAACTCGAGGGCTTGTCCCGACATCATGTGTTTATTTCTTATGCACACTTCTTTCCCTTTACATATTTCTTATGCACACTTCTTTCCCTTTACATATTTCTTATGCACACTTCTTTCCCTTTACATATTTCTTATGCACACTTCTTTCCCTTTACATATTTCGTATGCACACTTCTTTCCCTTTACATATTTCTTATGCACACTTCTTTCCCTTTACATATTTCTTATGCACACTTCTTTTCCTTTACATATTTCTTATGCACACTTCTTTCCCTTTACATATTTCTTATGCACACTTCTTTCCCTTTACATATTTCTTATGCACACTTCTTTCCCTTTACATATTTCTTATGCACACTTCTTTCCCTTTACATATTTATTATGCACACTTCTTTCCCTTTACATATTTCTTATGCACACTGCTTTCCCTTTACATATTTTTTATGCACACTCCTTTCCCTTTACATATTTCTTATGCACACTTCTTTCCCTTTACATATTTCTTATGCACACTTCTTTCCCTTTACATATTTCTTATGCACACTTCTTTCCCTTTACATATTTCTTATGCACACTTCTTTCCCTTTACATATTTCTTATGCACACTTCTTTCCCTTTACATATTTCTTATGCACACTTCTTTCCCTTTACATATTTCTTATGCACACTTCTTTCCCTTTACATATTTTTTATGCACACTTCTTTCCCTTTACATATTTCTTATGCACACTTCTTTCCCTTTACATATTTCTTATGCACACTTCTTTCCCTTTACATATTTCTTATGCACACTTCTTTCCCTTTACATATTTCTTATGCACACTTCTTTCCCTTTACATATTTCTTATGCACACTTCTTTACCTTTACATATTTCTTATGCACACTTCTTTCCCTTTACATATTTCTTATGCACACTTCTTTCCCTTTACATATTTCTTATGCACACTTCCTTCCCTTTACATATTTCTTATGTACACTTCTTTCCCTTTACATATTTCTTATGCACACTTCTTTCCCTTTACATATTTCTTATGCACACTCCTTTCCCTTTACATATTTCTTATGCACACTTCTTTCCCTTTACATATTTCTTATGCACACTTCTTTCCCTTTACATATTTCTTATGCACACTTCTTTCCCTTTACATATTTCTTATGCACACTTCTTTCCCTTTACATATTTCTTATGCACACTTATTTCCCTTTACATATTTCTTATGCACACTTCTTTCCCTTTACATATTTCTTATGCACACTTCTTTCCCTTTACATATTTCTTATGCACACTTCTTTCCCTTTACATATTTCTTATGCACACTTCTTTCCCTTTACATATTTCTTATGCACACTTATTTCCCTTTACATATTTAACTCGAGGGCTTGTCCCGACATCATGTGTTTATTTCTTATGTACACTTCTTTCCCTTTACATATTTCTTATGCACACTTCTTTCCCTTTACATATTTCTTATGCACACTTCTTTCCCTTTACATATTTCTTATGCACACTTCTTTCCCTTTACATATTTAACTCGAGGGCTTGTCCCGACATCATGTGTTTATTTCTTATGCACACTTCTTTCCCTTTACATATTTCTTATGCACACTTCTTTCCCTTTACATATTTCTTATGCACACTTATTTCCCTTTACATATTTCTTATGCACACTTCTTTCCCTTTATTATTTCTTATGCACACTTCTTTCCCTTTACATATTTAACTCGAGGGCTTGTCCCGACATCATGTGTTTATTTCTTATGCACACTTCTTTCCCTTTACATATTTCTTATGCACACTTCTTTCCCTTTACATATTTCTTATGCACACTTCTTTCCCTTTACATATTTCTTATGCACACTTCTTTCCCTTTACATATTTCTTATGCACACTTCTTTCCCTTTACATATTTCTTATGCACACTTCTTTCCCTTTACATATTTCTTATGCACACTTCTTTCCCTTTACATATTTCTTATGCACACTTCTTTCCCTTTACATATTTCGTATGCACACTTCTTTCCCTTTACATATTTCTTATGCACACTTCTTTCCCTTTACATATTTCTTATGCACACTTCTTTCCCTTTACATATTTCTTATGCACACTTCTTTCCCTTTACATATTTCTTATGCACACTTCTTTCCCTTTACATATTTCTTATGCACACTTCTTACCCTTTACATATTTCTTATGCACACTTCTTTCCCTTTACATATTTCTTATGCACACTTCTTTCCCTTTACATATTTCTTATGCACACTTCTTTCCCTTTACATATTTCTTATGCACACTTCTTTCCCTTTACATATTTCTTATGCACACTTCTTTCCCTTTACATATTTCTTATGCACACTTCCTTCCCTTTACATATTTCTTATGCACACTTCTTTCCCTTTACATATTTCTTATGCACACTTCTTTCCCTTTACATATTTCTTATGCACACTTCTTTCCCTTTACATATTTCTTATGCACACTTCTTTCCCTTTACATATTTCTTATGCACACTTCTTTCCCTTTACATATTTCTTATGCACACTTCTTTCCCTTTACATATTTATTATGCAGACTTCTTTCCCTTTACATATTTCTTATGCACACTTCTTTCCCTTTACATATTTCTTATGCACACTTCTTTCCCTTTACATATTTCTTATGCACACTTCTTTCCCTTTACATATTTCTTATGCACACTTCTTTCCCTTTACATATTTCTTATGCACACTTCTTTCCCTTTACATATTTTTTATGCACACTCCTTTCCCTTTACATATTTCTTATGCACACTTCTTTCCCTTTACATATTTCTTATGCACACTTCTTTCCCTTTACATATTTCTTATGCACACTTCTTTCCCTTTACATATTTCTTATGCACACTTCTTTCCCTTTACATATTTCTTATGCACACTTCTTTCCCTTTACATATTTCTTATGCACACTTCTTTCCCCTTACATATTTCTTATGCACACTTCTTTCCCTTTACATATTTCTTATGCACACTTCTTTCCCTTTACATATTTCTTATGCACACTTCTTTCCCTTTACATATTTCTTATGCACACTTCTTTCCCTTTACATATTTCTTATGCACACTTCTTTCCCTTTACATATTTCTTATGCACACTTCTTTCCCTTTACATATTTCTTATGCACACTTCTTTACCTTTACATATTTCTTATGCACACTTCTTTCCCTTTACATATTTCTTATGCACACTTCTTTCCCTTTACATATTTCTTATGCACACTTCCTTCCCTTTACATATTTCTTATGTACACTTCTTTCCCTTTACATATTTCTTATGCACACTTCTTTCCCTTTACATATTTCTTATGCACACTCCTTTCCCTTTACATATTTCTTATGCACACTTCTTTCCCTTTACATATTTCTTATGCACACTTCTTTCCCTTTACATATTTCTTATGCACACTTCTTTCCCTTTACATATTTCTTATGCACACTTCTTTCCCTTTACATATTTCTTATGCACACTTATTTCCCTTTACATATTTCTTATGCACACTTCTTTCCCTTTATTATTTCTTATGCACACTTCTTTCCCTTTACATATTTAACTCGAGGGCTTGTCCCGACATCATGTGTTTATTTCTTATGCACACTTCTTTCCCTTTACATATTTCTTATGCACACTTCTTTCCCTTTACATATTTCTTATGCACACTTCTTTCCCTTTACATATTTCTTATGCACACTTCTTTCCCTTTACATATTTCGTATGCACACTTCTTTCCCTTTACATATTTCTTATGCACACTTCTTTCCCTTTACATATTTCTTATGCACACTTCTTTCCCTTTACATATTTCTTATGCACACTTCTTTCCCTTTACATATTTCTTATGCACACTTCTTTCCCTTTACATATTTCTTATGCACACTTCTTTCCCTTTACATATTTCTTATGCACACTTCTTTCCCTTTACATATTTATTATGCACACTTCTTTCCCTTTACATATTTCTTATGCACACTTCTTTCCCTTTACATATTTTTTATGCACACTCCTTTCCCTTTACATATTTCTTATGCACACTTCTTTCCCTTTACATATTTCTTATGCACACTTCTTTCCCTTTACATATTTCTTATGCACACTTCTTTCCCTTTACATATTTCTTATGCACACTTCTTTCCCTTTACATATTTCTTATGCACACTTCTTTCCCTTTACATATTTCTTATGCACACTTCTTTCCCTTTACATATTTCTTATGCACACTTCTTTCCCTTTACATATTTCTTATGCACACTTCTTTCCCTTTACATATTTCTTATGCACACTTCTTTCCCTTTACATATTTCTTATGCACACTTCTTTCCCTTTACATATTTCTTATGCACACTTCTTTCCCTTTACATATTTCTTATGCACACTTCTTTCCCTTTACATATTTCTTATGCACACTTCTTTACCTTTACATATTTCTTATGCACACTTCTTTCCCTTTACATATTTCTTATGCACACTTCTTTCCCTTTACATATTTCTTATGCACACTTCCTTCCCTTTACATATTTCTTATGTACACTTCTTTCCCTTTACATATTTCTTATGCACACTTCTTTCCCTTTACATATTTCTTATGCACACTCCTTTCCCTTTACATATTTCTTATGCACACTTCTTTCCCTTTACATATTTCTTATGCACACTTCTTTCCCTTTACATATTTCTTATGCACACTTCTTTCCCTTTACATATTTCTTATGCACACTTCTTTCCCTTTACATATTTCTTATGCATACTTATTTCCCTTTACATATTTCTTATGCACACTTCTTTCCCTTTATTATTTCTTATGCACACTTCTTTCCCTTTACATATTTAACTCGAGGGCTTGTCCCGACATCATGTGTTTATTTCTTATGCACACTTCTTTCCCTTTACATATTTCTTATGCACACTTCTTTCCCTTTACATATTTCTTATGCACACTTCTTTCCCTTTACATATTTCTTATGCACACTTCTTTCCCTTTACATATTTCGTATGCACACTTCTTTCCCTTTACATATTTCTTATGCACACTTCTTTCCCTTTACATATTTCTTATGCACACTTCTTTCCCTTTACATATTTCTTATGCACACTTCTTTCCCTTTACATATTTCTTATGCACACTTCTTTCCCTTTACATATTTCTTATGCACACTTCTTTCCCTTTACATATTTCTTATGCACACTTCTTTCCCTTTACATATTTTTTATGCACACTTCTTTCCCTTTACATATTTCTTATGCACACTTCTTTCCCTTTACATATTTATTATGCACACTTCTTTCCCTTTACATATTTCTTATGCACACTTCTTTCCCTTTACATATTTCTTATGCACACTTCTTTCCCTTTACATATTTCTTATGCACACTTCTTTCCCTTTACATATTTCTTATGCACACTTCTTTCCCTTTACATATTTCTTATGCACACTTCTTTCCCTTTACATATTTCTTATGCACACTTCTTTCCCTTTACATATTTCTTATGCACACTTCTTTCCCTTTACATATTTCTTATGCACACTTCTTTCCCTTTACATATTTCTTATGCACACTTCTTTCCTTTACATATTTCTTATGCACACTTCTTTCCCTTTACATATTTCTTATGCACACTTCTTTCCCTTTACATATTTCTTATGCACACTTCTTTCCCTTTACATATTTCTTATGCACACTTCTTTCCCTTTACATATTTCTTATGCACACTTCCTTCCCTTTACATATTTCTTATGCACACTTCTTTCCTTTTACATATTTCTTATGCACACTTCTTTCCCTTTACATATTTCTTATGCACACTTCTTTCCCTTTACATATTTCTTATGCACACTTCTTTCCCTTTACATATTTCTTATGCACACTTCTTTCCCTTTACATATTTCTTATGCACACTTATTTCCCTATACATATTTCTTATGCACACTTCTTTCCCTTTACATATTTCTTATTCGCACTTCTTTCCCTTTACATATTTCTTATGCGCACTTCTTTCCCTTTACATATTTCTTATGCGCACTTCTTTCCCTTTACATATTTCTTATGCGCACTTCTTTCCCTTTACATATTTCTTATGCGCACTTCTTTCCCTTTACATATTTCTTATGCGCACTTCTTTCCCTTTACATATTTCTTATGCACACGTCTTTCCCTTTACATATTTCTTATGCACACTTCTTTCCCTTTACATATTTCTTATGCACACTTCTTTCCCTTTACATATTTCTTATGCACACTTCTTTCCCTTTACATATTTCTTATGCACACTTATTTCCCTTTACATATTTAACTCGAGGGCTTGTCCCGACATCATGTGTTTATTTCTTATGTACACTTCTTTCCCTTTACATATTTCTTATGCACACTTCTTTCCCTTTACATATTTCTTATGCACACTTCTTTCCCTTTACATATTTCTTATGCACACTTCTTTCCCTTTACATATTTAACTCGAGGGCTTGTCCCGACATCATGTGTTTATTTCTTATGCACACTTCTTTCCCTTTACATATTTCTTATGCACACTTCTTTCCCTTTACATATTTCTTATGCACACTTATTTCCCTTTACATATTTCTTATGCACACTTCTTTCCCTTTATTATTTCTTATGCACACTTCTTTCCCTTTACATATTTAACTCGAGGGCTTGTCCCGACATCATGTGTTTATTTCTTATGCACACTTCTTTCCCTTTACATATTTCTTATGCACACTTCTTTCCCTTTACATATTTCTTATGCACACTTCTTTCCCTTTACATATTTCTTATGCACACTTCTTTCCCTTTACATATTTCTTATGCACACTTCTTTCCCTTTACATATTTCTTATGCACACTTCTTTCCCTTTACATATTTCTTATGCACACTTCTTTCCCTTTACATATTTCTTATGCACACTTCTTTCCCTTTACATATTTCTTATGCACACTTCTTTCCCTTTACATATTTCTTATGCACACTTCTTTCCCTTTACATATTTCTTATGCACACTTCTTTCCCTTTACATATTTCTTATGCACACTTCTTTCCCTTTACATATTTCTTATGCACACTTCTTTCCCTTTACATATTTCTTATGCACACTTCTTACCCTTTACATATTTCTTATGCACACTTCTTTCCCTTTACATATTTCTTATGCACACTTCTTTCCCTTTACATATTTCTTATGCACACTTCTTTCCCTTTACATATTTCTTATGCACACTTCTTTCCCTTTACATATTTCTTATGCACACTTCTTTCCCTTTACATATTTCTTATGCACACTTCCTTCCCTTTACATATTTCTTATGCACACTTCTTTCCCTTTACATATTTCTTATGCACACTTCTTTCCCTTTACATATTTCTTATGCACACTTCTTTCCCTTTACATATTTCTTATGCACACTTCTTTCCCTTTACATATTTCTTATGCACACTTCTTTCCCTTTACATATTTCTTATGAACACTTCTTTCCCTTTACATATTTCTTATGCACACTTCTTTCCCTTTACATATTTCTTATGCACACTTCTTTCCCTTTACATATTTCTTATGCACACTTCTTTCCCTTTACATATTTCTTATGCACACTTCTTTCCCTTTACATATTTCTTATGCACACTTCTTACCCTTTACATATTTCTTATGCACACTTCTTTCCCTTTACATATTTCTTATGCACACTTCTTTCCCTTTACATATTTCTTATGCACACTTCTTTCCCTTTACATATTTCTTATGCACACTTCTTTCCCTTTACATATTTCTTATGCACACTTCTTTCCCTTTACATATTTCTTATGCACACTTCTTTACCTTTACATATTTCTTATGCACACTTCTTTCCCTTTACATATTTCTTATGCACACTTCTTTCCCTTTACATATTTCTTATGCACACTTCCTTCCCTTTACATATTTCTTATGTACACTTCTTTCCCTTTACATATTTCTTATGCACACTTCTTTCCCTTTACATATTTCTTATGCACACTCCTTTCCCTTTACATATTTCTTATGCACACTTCTTTCCCTTTACATATTTCTTATGCACACTTCTTTCCCTTTACATATTTCTTATGCACACTTCTTTCCCTTTACATATTTCTTATGCACACTTCTTTCCCTTTACATATTTCTTATGCACACTTATTTCCCTTTACATATTTCTTATGCACACTTCTTTCCCTTTATTATTTCTTATGCACACTTCTTTCCCTTTACATATTTAACTCGAGGGCTTGTCCCGACATCATGTGTTTATTTCTTATGCACACTTCTTTCCCTTTACATATTTCTTATGCACACTTCTTTCCCTTTACATATTTCTTATGCACACTTCTTTCCCTTTACATATTTCTTATGCACACTTCTTTCCCTTTACATATTTCGTATGCACACTTCTTTCCCTTTACATATTTCTTATGCACACTTCTTTCCCTTTACATATTTCTTATGCACACTTCTTTCCCTTTACATATTTCTTATGCACACTTCTTTCCCTTTACATATTTCTTATGCACACTTCTTTCCCTTTACATATTTCTTATGCACACTTCTTTCCCTTTACATATTTCTTATGCACACTTCTTTCCCTTTACATATTTATTATGCACACTTCTTTCCCTTTACATATTTCTTATGCACACTTCTTTCCCTTTACATATTTTTTATGCACACTCCTTTCCCTTTACATATTTCTTATGCACACTTCTTTCCCTTTACATATTTCTTATGCACACTTCTTTCCCTTTACATATTTCTTATGCACACTTCTTTCCCTTTACATATTTCTTATGCACACTTCTTTCCCTTTACATATTTCTTATGCACACTTCTTTCCCTTTACATATTTCTTATGCACACTTCTTTCCCTTTACATATTTCTTATGCACACTTCTTTCCCTTTACATATTTCTTATGCACACTTCTTTCCCTTTACATATTTCTTATGCACACTTCTTTCCCTTTACATATTTCTTATGCACACTTCTTTCCCTTTACATATTTCTTATGCACACTTCTTTCCCTTTACATATTTCTTATGCACACTTCTTTCCCTTTACATATTTCTTATGCACACTTCTTTACCTTTACATATTTCTTATGCACACTTCTTTCCCTTTACATATTTCTTATGCACACTTCTTTCCCTTTACATATTTCTTATGCACACTTCCTTCCCTTTACATATTTCTTATGTACACTTCTTTCCCTTTACATATTTCTTATGCACACTTCTTTCCCTTTACATATTTCTTATGCACACTCCTTTCCCTTTACATATTTCTTATGCACACTTCTTTCCCTTTACATATTTCTTATGCACACTTCTTTCCCTTTACATATTTCTTATGCACACTTCTTTCCCTTTACATATTTCTTATGCACACTTCTTTCCCTTTACATATTTCTTATGCACACTTATTTCCCTTTACATATTTCTTATGCACACTTCTTTCCCTTTACATATTTCTTATGCACACTTCTTTCCCTTTACATATTTCGCTTGCACACTCTTTCTTTATTTCTTATGCACACTTCTTTCCCTTTACATATTTCTTATGCACACTTCTTTCCCTTTACATATTTCTTATGCACACTTCTTTCCCTTTACATATTTCTTATGCACACTTCTTTCCCTTTACATATTTCTTATGCACACTTCTTTCCCTTTACATATTTCTTATGCACACTTCTTTCCCTTTACATATTTCTTATGCACACTTCTTTCCCTTTACATATTTCTTATGCACACTTCTTTCCCTTTACATATTTCTTATGCACACTTCTTTCCCTTTACATATTTCTTATGCACACTTCTTTCCCTTTACATATTTCTTATGCACACTTCTTTCCCTTTACATATTTCTTATGCACACTTCTTTCCCTTTACATATTTCTTATGCACACTTCTTTCCCTTTACATATTTCTTATGCACACTTCTTTCCCTTTACATATTTCTTATGCACACTTCTTTCCCTTTACATATTTCTTATGCACACTTCTTTCCCTTTACATATTTCTTATGCACACTTCTTTCCCTTTACATATTTCTTATGCACACTTCTTTCCCTTTACATATTTCTTATGCACACTTCTTTCCCTTTACATATTTCTTATGCACACTTCTTTCCCTTTACATATTTCTTATGCACACTTCTTTCCCTTTACATATTTCTTATGCACACTTCTTTCCCTTTACATATTTCTTATGCACACTTCTTTCCCTTTACATATTTCTTATGCACACTTCTTTCCCTTTACATATTTCTTATGCACACTTCTTTCCCTTTACATATTTCTTATGCACACTTCTTTCCCTTTACATATTTCTTATGCACACTTCTTTCCCTTTACATATTTCTTATGCACACTTCTTTCCCTTTACATATTTCTTATGCACACTTCTTTCCCTTTACATATTTCTTATGCACACTTCTTTCCCTTTACATATTTCTTATGCACACTTCTTTCCCTTTACATATTTCTTATGCACACTTCTTTCCCTTTACATATTTCTTATGCACACTTCTTTCCCTTTACATATTTCTTATGCACACTTCTTTCCCTTTACATATTTCTTATGCACACTTCTTTCCCTTTACATATTTCTTATGCACACTTCTTTCCCTTTACATATTTCTTATGCACACTTCTTTCCCTTTACATATTTCTTATGCACACTTCTTTCCCTTTACATATTTCTTATGCACACTTATTTCCCTTTACATATTTCTTTCTTATGCACACTTCTTTCCCTTTACATATTTCTTATGCACACTTCTTTCCCTTTACATATTTCTTATGCACACTTCTTTCCCTTTACATATTTCTTATGCACACTTCTTTCCCTTTACATATTTCTTATGCACACTTCTTTCCCTTTACATATTTCTTATGCACACTTCTTTCCCTTTACATATTTCTTATGCACACTTCTTTCCCTTTACATATTTCTTATGCACACTTCTTTCCCTTTACATATTTCTTATGCACACTTCTTTCCCTTTACATATTTCTTATGCACACTTCTTTCCCTTTACATATTTCTTATGCACACTTCTTTCCCTTTACATATTTCTTATGCACACTTCTTTCCCTTTACATATTTCTTATGCACACTTCTTTCCCTTTACATATTTCTTATGCACACTTCTTTCCCTTTACATATTTCTTATGCACACTTCTTTCCCTTTACATATTTCTTATGCACACTTCTTTCCCTTTACATATTTCTTATGCACACTTCTTTCCCTTTACATATTTCTTATGCACACTTCTTTCCCTTTACATATTTCTTATGCACACTTCTTTCCCTTTACATATTTCTTATGCACACTTCTTTCCCTTTACATATTTCTTATGCACACTTCTTTCCCTTTACATATTTCTTATGCACACTTCTTTCCCTTTACATATTTCTTATGCACACTTCTTTCCCTTTACATATTTCTTATGCACACTTCTTTCCCTTTACATATTTCTTATGCACACTTCTTTCCCTTTACATATTTCTTATGCACACTTCTTTCCCTTTACATATTTCTTATGCACACTTCTTTCCCTTTACATATTTCTTATGCACACTTCTTTCCCTTTACATATTTCTTATGCACACTTCTTTCCCTTTACATATTTCTTATGCACACTTCTTTCCCTTTACATATTTCTTATGCACACTTCTTTCCCTTTACATATTTCTTATGCACACTTCTTTCCCTTTACATATTTCTTATGCACACTTCTTTCCCTTTACATATTTCTTATGCACACTTCTTTCCCTTTACATATTTCTTATGCACACTTCTTTCCCTTTACATATTTCTTATGCACACTTCTTTCCCTTTACATATTTCTTATGCACACTTCTTTCCCTTTACATATTTCTTATGCACACTTCTTTCCCTTTACATATTTCTTATGCACACTTCTTTCCCTTTACATATTTCTTATGCACACTTCTTTCCCTTTACATATTTCTTATGCACACTTCTTTCCCTTTACATATTTCTTATGCACACTTCTTTCCCTTTACATATTTCTTATGCACACTTCTTTCCCTTTACATATTTCTTATGCACACTTCTTTCCCTTTACATATTTCTTATGCACACTTCTTTCCCTTTACATATTTCTTATGCACACTTCTTTCCCTTTACATATTTCTTATGCACACTTCTTTCCCTTTACATATTTCTTATGCACACTTCTTTCCCTTTACATATTTCTTATGCACACTTCTTTCCCTTTACATATTTCTTATGCACACTTCTTTCCCTTTACATATTTCTTATGCACACTTCTTTCCCTTTACATATTTCTTATGCACACTTCTTTCCCTTTACATATTTCTTATGCACACTTCTTTCCCTTTACATATTTCTTATGCACACTTCTTTCCCTTTACATATTTCTTATGCACACTTCTTTCCCTTTACATATTTCTTATGCACACTTCTTTCCCTTTACATATTTCTTATGCACACTTCTTTCCCTTTACATATTTCTTATGCACACTTCTTTCCCTTTACATATTTCTTATGCACACTTCTTTCCCTTTACATATTTCTTATGCACACTTCTTTCCCTTTACATATTTCTTATGCACACTTCTTTCCCTTTACATATTTCTTATGCACACTTCTTTCCCTTTACATATTTCTTATGCACACTTCTTTCCCTTTACATATTTCTTATGCACACTTCTTTCCCTTTACATATTTCTTATGCACACTTCTTTCCCTTTACATATTTCTTATGCACACTTCTTTCCCTTTACATATTTCTTATGCACACTTCTTTCCCTTTACATATTTCTTATGCACACTTCTTTCCCTTTACATATTTCTTATGCACACTTCTTTCCCTTTACATATTTCTTATGCACACTTCTTTCCCTTTACATATTTCTTATGCACACTTCTTTCCCTTTACATATTTCTTATGCACACTTCTTTCCCTTTACATATTTCTTATGCACACTTCTTTCCCTTTACATATTTCTTATGCACACTTCTTTCCCTTTACATATTTCTTATGCACACTTCTTTCCCTTTACATATTTCTTATGCACACTTCTTTCCCTTTACATATTTCTTATGCACACTTCTTTCCCTTTACATATTTCTTATGCACACTTCTTTCCCTTTACATATTTCTTATGCACACTTCTTTCCCTTTACATATTTCTTATGCACACTTCTTTCCCTTTACATATTTCTTATGCACACTTCTTTCCCTTTACATATTTCTTATGCACACTTCTTTCCCTTTACATATTTCTTATGCACACTTCTTTCCCTTTACATATTTCTTATGCACACTTCTTTCCCTTTACATATTTCTTATGCACACTTCTTTCCCTTTACATATTTCTTATGCACACTTCTTTCCCTTTACATATTTCTTATGCACACTTCTTTCCCTTTACATATTTCTTATGCACACTTCTTTCCCTTTACATATTTCTTATGCACACTTCTTTCCCTTTACATATTTCTTATGCACACTTCTTTCCCTTTACATATTTCTTATGCACACTTCTTTCCCTTTACATATTTCTTATGCACACTTCTTTCCCTTTACATATTTCTTATGCACACTTCTTTCCCTTTACATATTTCTTATGCACACTTCTTTCCCTTTACATATTTCTTATGCACACTTCTTTCCCTTTACATATTTCTTATGCACACTTCTTTCCCTTTACATATTTCTTATGCACACTTCTTTCCCTTTACATATTTCTTATGCACACTTCTTTCCCTTTACATATTTCTTATGCACACTTCTTTCCCTTTACATATTTCTTATGCACACTTCTTTCCCTTTACATATTTCTTATGCACACTTCTTTCCCTTTACATATTTCTTATGCACACTTCTTTCCCTTTACATATTTCTTATGCACACTTCTTTCCCTTTACATATTTCTTATGCACACTTCTTTCCCTTTACATATTTCTTATGCACACTTCTTTCCCTTTACATATTTCTTATGCACACTTCTTTCCCTTTACATATTTCTTATGCACACTTCTTTCCCTTTACATATTTCTTATGCACACTTCTTTCCCTTTACATATTTCTTATGCACACTTCTTTCCCTTTACATATTTCTTATGCACACTTCTTTCCCTTTACATATTTCTTATGCACACTTCTTTCCCTTTACATATTTCTTATGCACACTTCTTTCCCTTTACATATTTCTTATGCACACTTCTTTCCCTTTACATATTTCTTATGCACACTTCTTTCCCTTTACATATTTCTTATGCACACTTCTTTCCCTTTACATATTTCTTATGCACACTTCTTTCCCTTTACATATTTCTTATGCACACTTCTTTCCCTTTACATATTTCTTATGCACACTTCTTTCCCTTTACATATTTCTTATGCACACTTCTTTCCCTTTACATATTTCTTATGCACACTTCTTTCCCTTTACATATTTCTTATGCACACTTCTTTCCCTTTACATATTTCTTATGCACACTTCTTTCCCTTTACATATTTCTTATGCACACTTCTTTCCCTTTACATATTTCTTATGCACACTTCTTTCCCTTTACATATTTCTTATGCACACTTCTTTCCCTTTACATATTTCTTATGCACACTTCTTTCCCTTTACATATTTCTTATGCACACTTCTTTCCCTTTACATATTTCTTATGCACACTTCTTTCCCTTTACATATTTCTTATGCACACTTCTTTCCCTTTACATATTTCTTATGCACACTTCTTTCCCTTTACATATTTCTTATGCACACTTCTTTCCCTTTACATATTTCTTATGCACACTTCTTTCCCTTTACATATTTCTTATGCACACTTCTTTCCCTTTACATATTTCTTATGCACACTTCTTTCCCTTTACATATTTCTTATGCACACTTCTTTCCCTTTACATATTTCTTATGCACACTTCTTTCCCTTTACATATTTCTTATGCACACTTCTTTCCCTTTACATATTTCTTATGCACACTTCTTTCCCTTTACATATTTCTTATGCACACTTCTTTCCCTTTACATATTTCTTATGCACACTTCTTTCCCTTTACATATTTCTTATGCACACTTCTTTCCCTTTACATATTTCTTATGCACACTTCTTTCCCTTTACATATTTCTTATGCACACTTCTTTCCCTTTACATATTTCTTATGCACACTTCTTTCCCTTTACATATTTCTTATGCACACTTCTTTCCCTTTACATATTTCTTATGCACACTTCTTTCCCTTTACATATTTCTTATGCACACTTCTTTCCCTTTACATATTTCTTATGCACACTTCTTTCCCTTTACATATTTCTTATGCACACTTCTTTCCCTTTACATATTTCTTATGCACACTTCTTTCCCTTTACATATTTCTTATGCACACTTCTTTCCCTTTACATATTTCTTATGCACACTTCTTTCCCTTTACATATTTCTTATGCACACTTCTTTCCCTTTACATATTTCTTATGCACACTTCTTTCCCTTTACATATTTCTTATGCACACTTCTTTCCCTTTACATATTTCTTATGCACACTTCTTTCCCTTTACATATTTCTTATGCACACTTCTTTCCCTTTACATATTTCTTATGCACACTTCTTTCCCTTTACATATTTCTTATGCACACTTCTTTCCCTTTACATATTTCTTATGCACACTTCTTTCCCTTTACATATTTCTTATGCACACTTCTTTCCCTTTACATATTTCTTATGCACACTTCTTTCCCTTTACATATTTCTTATGCACACTTCTTTCCCTTTACATATTTCTTATGCACACTTCTTTCCCTTTACATATTTCTTATGCACACTTCTTTCCCTTTACATATTTCTTATGCACACTTCTTTCCCTTTACATATTTCTTATGCACACTTCTTTCCCTTTACATATTTCTTATGCACACTTCTTTCCCTTTACATATTTCTTATGCACACTTCTTTCCCTTTACATATTTCTTATGCACACTTCTTTCCCTTTACATATTTCTTATGCACACTTCTTTCCCTTTACATATTTCTTATGCACACTTCTTTCCCTTTACATATTTCTTATGCACACTTCTTTCCCTTTACATATTTCTTATGCACACTTCTTTCCCTTTACATATTTCTTATGCACACTTCTTTCCCTTTACATATTTCTTATGCACACTTCTTTCCCTTTACATATTTCTTATGCACACTTCTTTCCCTTTACATATTTCTTATGCACACTTCTTTCCCTTTACATATTTATCGAGGGCTTGTTCCACATCATTTTATTTCTTATGCACACTTCTTTCCCTTTACATATTCTCGAGGCTTGTTCCCACATCATGTCTATATTTCTTATGCACACTTCTTTCCCTTTACATATTTCTTATGCACACTTCTTTCCCTTTACATATTTCTTATGCACACTTCTTTCCCTTTACATATTTCTTATGCACACTTCTTTCCCTTTACATATTTCTTATGCACACTTCTTTCCCTTTACATATTTCTTATGCACACTTCTTTCCCTTTACATATTTCTTATGCACACTTCTTTCCCTTTACATATTTCTTATGCACACTTCTTTCCCTTTACATATTTCTTATGCACACTTCTTTCCCTTTACATATTTCTTATGCACACTTCTTTCCCTTTACATATTTCTTATGCACACTTCTTTCCCTTTACATATTTCTTATGCACACTTCTTTCCCTTTACATATTTCTTATGCACACTTCTTTCCCTTTACATATTTCTTATGCACACTTCTTTCCCTTTACATATTTCTTATGCACACTTCTTTCCCTTTACATATTTCTTATGCACACTTCTTTCCCTTTACATATTTCTTATGCACACTTCTTTCCCTTTACATATTTCTTATGCACACTTCTTTCCCTTTACATATTTCTTATGCACACTTCTTTCCCTTTACATATTTCTTATGCACACTTCTTTCCCTTTACATATTTCTTATGCACACTTCTTTCCCTTTACATATTTCTTATGCACACTTCTTTCCCTTTACATATTTCTTATGCACACTTCTTTCCCTTTACATATTTCTTATGCACACTTCTTTCCCTTTACATATTTCTTATGCACACTTCTTTCCCTTTACATATTTCTTATGCACACTTCTTTCCCTTTACATATTTCTTATGCACACTTCTTTCCCTTTACATATTTCTTATGCACACTTCTTTCCCTTTACATATTTCTTATGCACACTTCTTTCCCTTTACATATTTCTTATGCACACTTCTTTCCCTTTACATATTTCTTATGCACACTTCTTTCCCTTTACATATTTCTTATGCACACTTCTTTCCCTTTACATATTTCTTATGCACACTTCTTTCCCTTTACATATTTCTTATGCACACTTCTTTCCCTTTACATATTTCTTATGCACACTTCTTTCCCTTTACATATTTCTTATGCACACTTCTTTCCCTTTACATACATTTCTTATGCACACTTCTTTCCCTTTACATATTTCTTATGCACACTTCTTTCCCTTTACATATTTCTTATGCACACTTCTTTCCCTTTACATATTTCTTATGCACACTTCTTTCCCTTTACATATTTCTTATGCACACTTCTTTCCCTTTACATATTTCTTATGCACACTTCTTTCCCTTTACATATTTCTTATGCACACTTCTTTCCCTTTACATATTTCTTATGCACACTTCTTTCCCTTTACATATTTCTTATGCACACTTCTTTCCCTTTACATATTTCTTATGCACACTTCTTTCCCTTTACATATTTCTTATGCACACTTCTTTCCCTTTACATATTTCTTATGCACACTTCTTTCCCTTTACATATTTCTTATGCACACTTCTTTCCCTTTACATATTTCTTATGCACACTTCTTTCCCTTTACATATTTCTTATGCACACTTCTTTCCCTTTACATATTTCTTATGCACACTTCTTTCCCTTTACATATTTCTTATGCACACTTCTTTCCCTTTACATATTTCTTATGCACACTTCTTTCCCTTTACATATTTCTTATGCACACTTCTTTCCCTTTACATATTTCTTATGCACACTTCTTTCCCTTTACATATTTCTTATGCACACTTCTTTCCCTTTACATATTTCTTATGCACACTTCTTTCCCTTTACATATTTCTTATGCACACTTCTTTCCCTTTACATATTTCTTATGCACACTTCTTTCCCTTTACATATTTCTTATGCACACTTCTTTCCCTTTACATATTTCTTATGCACACTTCTTTCCCTTTACATATTTCTTATGCACACTTCTTTCCCTTTACATATTTCTTATGCACACTTCTTTCCCTTTACATATTTCTTATGCACACTTCTTTCCCTTTACATATTTCTTATGCACACTTCTTTCCCTTTACATATTTCTTATGCACACTTCTTTCCCTTTACATATTTCTTATGCACACTTCTTTCCCTTTACATATTTCTTATGCACACTTCTTTCCCTTTACATATTTCTTATGCACACTTCTTTCCCTTTACATATTTCTTATGCACACTTCTTTCCCTTTACATATTTCTTATGCACACTTCTTTCCCTTTACATATTTCTTATGCACACTTCTTTCCCTTTACATATTTCTTATGCACACTTCTTTCCCTTTACATATTTCTTATGCACACTTCTTTCCCTTTACATATTTCTTATGCACACTTCTTTCCCTTTACATATTTCTTATGCACACTTCTTTCCCTTTACATATTTCTTATGCACACTTCTTTCCCTTTACATATTTCTTATGCACACTTCTTTCCCTTTACATATTTCTTATGCACACTTCTTTCCCTTTACATATTTCTTATGCACACTTCTTTCCCTTTACATATTTCTTATGCACACTTCTTTCCCTTTACATATTTCTTATGCACACTTCTTTCCCTTTACATATTTCTTATGCACACTTCTTTCCCTTTACATATTTCTTATGCACACTTCTTTCCCTTTACATATTTCTTATGCACACTTCTTTCCCTTTACATATTTCTTATGCACACTTCTTTCCCTTTACATATTTCTTATGCACACTTCTTTCCCTTTACATATTTCTTATGCACACTTCTTTCCCTTTACATATTTCTTATGCACACTTCTTTCCCTTTACATATTTCTTATGCACACTTCTTTCCCTTTACATATTTCTTATGCACACTTCTTTCCCTTTACATATTTCTTATGCACACTTCTTTCCCTTTACATATTTCTTATGCACACTTCTTTCCCTTTACATATTTCTTATGCACACTTCTTTCCCTTTACATATTTCTTATGCACACTTCTTTCCCTTTACATATTTCTTATGCACACTTCTTTCCCTTTACATATTTCTTATGCACACTTCTTTCCCTTTACATATTTCTTATGCACACTTCTTTCCCTTTACATATTTCTTATGCACACTTCTTTCCCTTTACATATTTCTTATGCACACTTCTTTCCCTTTACATATTTCTTATGCACACTTCTTTCCCTTTACATATTTCTTATGCACACTTCTTTCCCTTTACATATTTCTTATGCACACTTCTTTCCCTTTACATATTTCTTATGCACACTTCTTTCCCTTTACATATTTCTTATGCACACTTCTTTCCCTTTACATATTTCTTATGCACACTTCTTTCCCTTTACATATTTCTTATGCACACTTCTTTCCCTTTACATATTTCTTATGCACACTTCTTTCCCTCCCTTTACATATTTCTTATGCACACTTCTTTCCCTTTACATATTTCTTATGCACACTTCTTTCCCTTTACATATTTCTTATGCACACTTCTTTCCCTTTACATATTTCTTATGCACACTTCTTTCCCTTTACATATTTCTTATGCACACTTCTTTCCCTTTACATATTTCTTATGCACACTTCTTTCCCTTTACATATTTCTTATGCACACTTCTTTCCCTTTACATATTTCTTATGCACACTTCTTTCCCTTTACATATTTCTTATGCACACTTCTTTCCCTTTACATATTTCTTATGCACACTTCTTTCCCTTTACATATTTCTTATGCACACTTCTTTCCCTTTACATATTTCTTATGCACACTTCTTTCCCTTTACATATTTCTTATGCACACTTCTTTCCCTTTACATATTTCTTATGCACACTTCTTTCCCTTTACATATTTCTTATGCACACTTCTTTCCCTTTACATATTTCTTATGCACACTTCTTTCCCTTTACATATTTCTTATGCACACTTCTTTCCCTTTACATATTTCTTATGCACACTTCTTTCCCTTTACATATTTCTTATGCACACTTCTTTCCCTTTACATATTTCTTATGCACACTTCTTTCCCTTTACATATTTCTTATGCACACTTCTTTCCCTTTACATATTTCTTATGCACACTTCTTTCCCTTTACATATTTCTTATGCACACTTCTTTCCCTTTACATATTTCTTATGCACACTTCTTTCCCTTTACATATTTCTTATGCACACTTCTTTCCCTTTACATATTTCTTATGCACACTTCTTTCCCTTTACATATTTCTTATGCACACTTCTTTCCCTTTACATATTTCTTATGCACACTTCTTTCCCTTTACATATTTCTTATGCACACTTCTTTCCCTTTACATATTTCTTATGCACACTTCTTTCCCTTTACATATTTCTTATGCACACTTCTTTCCCTTTACATATTTCTTATGCACACTTCTTTCCCTTTACATATTTCTTATGCACACTTCTTTCCCTTTACATATTTCTTATGCACACTTCTTTCCCTTTACATATTTCTTATGCACACTTCTTTCCCTTTACATATTTCTTATGCACACTTCTTTCCCTTTACATATTTCTTATGCACACTTCTTTCCCTTTACATATTTCTTATGCACACTTCTTTCCCTTTACATATTTCTTATGCACACTTCTTTCCCTTTACATATTTCTTATGCACACTTCTTTCCCTTTACATATTTCTTATGCACACTTCTTTCCCTTTACATATTTCTTATGCACACTTCTTTCCCTTTACATATTTCTTATGCACACTTCTTTCCCTTTACATATTTCTTATGCACACTTCTTTCCCTTTACATATTTCTTATGCACACTTCTTTCCCTTTACATATTTCTTATGCACACTTCTTTCCCTTTACATATTTCTTATGCACACTTCTTTCCCTTTACATATTTCTTATGCACACTTCTTTCCCTTTACATATTTCTTATGCACACTTCTTTCCCTTTACATATTTCTTATGCACACTTCTTTCCCTTTACATATTTCTTATGCACACTTCTTTCCCTTTACATATTTCTTATGCACACTTCTTTCCCTTTACATATTTCTTATGCACACTTCTTTCCCTTTACATATTTCTTATGCACACTTCTTTCCCTTTACATATTTCTTATGCACACTTCTTTCCCTTTACATATTTCTTATGCACACTTCTTTCCCTTTACATATTTCTTATGCACACTTCTTTCCCTTTACATATTTCTTATGCACACTTCTTTCCCTTTACATATTTCTTATGCACACTTCTTTCCCTTTACATATTTCTTATGCACACTTCTTTCCCTTTACATATTTCTTATGCACACTTCTTTCCCTTTACATATTTCTTATGCACACTTCTTTCCCTTTACATATTTCTTATGCACACTTCTTTCCCTTTACATATTTCTTATGCACACTTCTTTCCCTTTACATATTTCTTATGCACACTTCTTTCCCTTTACATATTTCTTATGCACACTTCTTTCCCTTTACATATTTCTTATGCACACTTCTTTCCCTTTACATATTTCTTATGCACACTTCTTTCCCTTTACATATTTCTTATGCACACTTCTTTCCCTTTACATATTTCTTATGCACACTTCTTTCCCTTTACATATTTCTTATGCACACTTCTTTCCCTTTACATATTTCTTATGCACACTTCTTTCCCTTTACATATTTCTTATGCACACTTCTTTCCCTTTACATATTTCTTATGCACACTTCTTTCCCTTTACATATTTCTTATGCACACTTCTTTCCCTTTACATATTTCTTATGCACACTTCTTTCCCTTTACATATTTCTTATGCACACTTCTTTCCCTTTACATATTTCTTATGCACACTTCTTTCCCTTTACATATTTCTTATGCACACTTCTTTCCCTTTACATATTTCTTATGCACACTTCTTTCCCTTTACATATTTCTTATGCACACTTCTTTCCCTTTACATATTTCTTATGCACACTTCTTTCCCTTTACATATTTCTTATGCACACTTCTTTCCCTTTACATATTTCTTATGCACACTTCTTTCCCTTTACATATTTCTTATGCACACTTCTTTCCCTTTACATATTTCTTATGCACACTTCTTTCCCTTTACATATTTCTTATGCACACTTCTTTCCCTTTACATATTTCTTATGCACACTTCTTTCCCTTTACATATTTCTTATGCACACTTCTTTCCCTTTACATATTTCTTATGCACACTTCTTTCCCTTTACATATTTCTTATGCACACTTCTTTCCCTTTACATATTTCTTATGCACACTTCTTTCCCTTTACATATTTCTTATGCACACTTCTTTCCCTTTACATATTTCTTATGCACACTTCTTTCCCTTTACATATTTCTTATGCACACTTCTTTCCCTTTACATATTTCTTATGCACACTTCTTTCCCTTTACATATTTCTTATGCACACTTCTTTCCCTTTACATATTTCTTATGCACACTTCTTTCCCTTTACATATTTCTTATGCACACTTCTTTCCCTTTACATATTTCTTATGCACACTTCTTTCCCTTTACATATTTCTTATGCACACTTCTTTCCCTTTACATATTTCTTATGCACACTTCTTTCCCTTTACATATTTCTTATGCACACTTCTTTCCCTTTACATATTTCTTATGCACACTTCTTTCCCTTTACATATTTCTTATGCACACTTCTTTCCCTTTACATATTTCTTATGCACACTTCTTTCCCTTTACATATTTCTTATGCACACTTCTTTCCCTTTACATATTTCTTATGCACACTTCTTTCCCTTTACATATTTCTTATGCACACTTCTTTCCCTTTACATATTTCTTATGCACACTTCTTTCCCTTTACATATTTCTTATGCACACTTCTTTCCCTTTACATATTTCTTATGCACACTTCTTTCCCTTTACATATTTCTTATGCACACTTCTTTCCCTTTACATATTTCTTATGCACACTTCTTTCCCTTTACATATTTCTTATGCACACTTCTTTCCCTTTACATATTTCTTATGCACACTTCTTTCCCTTTACATATTTCTTATGCACACTTCTTTCCCTTTACATATTTCTTATGCACACTTCTTTCCCTTTACATATTTCTTATGCACACTTCTTTCCCTTTACATATTTCTTATGCACACTTCTTTCCCTTTACATATTTCTTATGCACACTTCTTTCCCTTTACATATTTCTTATGCACACTTCTTTCCCTTTACATATTTCTTATGCACACTTCTTTCCCTTTACATATTTCTTATGCACACTTCTTTCCCTTTACATATTTCTTATGCACACTTCTTTCCCTTTACATATTTCTTATGCACACTTCTTTCCCTTTACATATTTCTTATGCACACTTCTTTCCCTTTACATATTTCTTATGCACACTTCTTTCCCTTTACATATTTCTTATGCACACTTCTTTCCCTTTACATATTTCTTATGCACACTTCTTTCCCTTTACATATTTCTTATGCACACTTCTTTCCCTTTACATATTTCTTATGCACACTTCTTTCCCTTTACATATTTCTTATGCACACTTCTTTCCCTTTACATATTTCTTATGCACACTTCTTTCCCTTTACATATTTCTTATGCACACTTCTTTCCCTTTACATATTTCTTATGCACACTTCTTTCCCTTTACATATTTCTTATGCACACTTCTTTCCCTTTACATATTTCTTATGCACACTTCTTTCCCTTTACATATTTCTTATGCACACTTCTTTCCCTTTACATATTTCTTATGCACACTTCTTTCCCTTTACATATTTCTTATGCACACTTCTTTCCCTTTACATATTTCTTATGCACACTTCTTTCCCTTTACATATTTCTTATGCACACTTCTTTCCCTTTACATATTTCTTATGCACACTTCTTTCCCTTTACATATTTCTTATGCACACTTCTTTCCCTTTACATATTTCTTATGCACACTTCTTTCCCTTTACATATTTCTTATGCACACTTCTTTCCCTTTACATATTTCTTATGCACACTTCTTTCCCTTTACATATTTCTTATGCACACTTCTTTCCCTTTACATATTTACTTATGCACTTCTTTCCCTTTACATATTTCTTATGCACACTTCTTTCCCTTTACATATTTCTTATGCACACTTCTTTCCCTTTACATATTTCTTATGCACACTTCTTTCCCTTTACATATTTCTTATGCACACTTCTTTCCCTTTACATATTTCTTATGCACACTTCTTTCCCTTTACATATTTCTTATGCACACTTCTTTCCCTTTACATATTTCTTATGCACACTTCTTTCCCTTTACATATTTCTTATGCACACTTCTTTCCCTTTACATATTTCTTATGCACACTTCTTTCCCTTTACATATTTCTTATGCACACTTCTTTCCCTTTACATATTTCTTATGCACACTTCTTTCCCTTTACATATTTCTTATGCACACTTCTTTCCCTTTACATATTTCTTATGCACACTTCTTTCCCTTTACATATTTCTTATGCACACTTCTTTCCCTTTACATATTTCTTATGCACACTTCTTTCCCTTTACATATTTCTTATGCACACTTCTTTCCCTTTACATATTTCTTATGCACACTTCTTTCCCTTTACATATTTCTTATGCACACTTCTTTCCCTTTACATATTTCTTATGCACACTTCTTTCCCTTTACATATTTCTTATGCACACTTCTTTCCCTTTACATATTTCTTATGCACACTTCTTTCCCTTTACATATTTCTTATGCACACTTCTTTCCCTTTACATATTTCTTATGCACACTTCTTTCCCTTTACATATTTCTTATGCACACTTCTTTCCCTTTACATATTTCTTATGCACACTTCTTTCCCTTTACATATTTCTTATGCACACTTCTTTCCCTTTACATATTTCTTATGCACACTTCTTTCCCTTTACATATTTCTTATGCACACTTCTTTCCCTTTACATATTTCTTATGCACACTTCTTTCCCTTTACATATTTCTTATGCACACTTCTTTCCCTTTACATATTTCTTATGCACACTTCTTTCCCTTTACATATTTCTTATGCACACTTCTTTCCCTTTACATATTTCTTATGCACACTTCTTTCCCTTTACATATTTCTTATGCACACTTCTTTCCCTTTACATATTTCTTATGCACACTTCTTTCCCTTTACATATTTCTTATGCACACTTCTTTCCCTTTACATATTTCTTATGCACACTTCTTTCCCTTTACATATTTCTTATGCACACTTCTTTCCCTTTACATATTTCTTATGCACACTTCTTTCCCTTTACATATTTCTTATGCACACTTCTTTCCCTTTACATATTTCTTATGCACACTTCTTTCCCTTTACATATTTCTTATGCACACTTCTTTCCCTTTACATATTTCTTATGCACACTTCTTTCCCTTTACATATTTCTTATGCACACTTCTTTCCCTTTACATATTTCTTATGCACACTTCTTTCCCTTTACATATTTCTTATGCACACTTCTTTCCCTTTACATATTTCTTATGCACACTTCTTTCCCTTTACATATTTCTTATGCACACTTCTTTCCCTTTACATATTTCTTATGCACACTTCTTTCCCTTTACATATTTCTTATGCACACTTCTTTCCCTTTACATATTTCTTATGCACACTTCTTTCCCTTTACATATTTCTTATGCACACTTCTTTCCCTTTACATATTTCTTATGCACACTTCTTTCCCTTTACATATTTCTTATGCACACTTCTTTCCCTTTACATATTTCTTATGCACACTTCTTTCCCT